>JAHBBA010001133.1:0-227415 GCA_018806925.1 Skeletonema costatum | reverse complement strand
AGCTGTGTCACAAAGAATAAAAGATGCACGGATAAAAGATGCATTTTAGCGGGCTATCGGCCTTAGTGCCAAGAATAACGAATAACCTGTCCCAAGCTTTTTTGCAGCCAGAGCCAGCTACTTAGCTAAGCAAGTTGTTTGCAGCCCTTCAATCCGTCAGCACACAAAAATGATTTATTTTGATATTGTAGTCCCTTACATTGCGAGGCTAGTACTGTAGCAAAGATAAGAAAGAGCATTAGATTTTAGTCTGCTTCTTATCGTCGTTCCTCCCTTTGAAGAGTACGACAACTCCAACGACAGTAGCAGCTGCAGCAGCATATTGCAGCGACCTGTGTCTTCCCACCAATCCCAATAACCTGGTCCCAGTGCGCTGGTAATTCGAATGGGGTTCATAGGCTATGAGTGACTTTCGTTTCGTCATTAGTTCGTTCATTGAGGATACATAGACCTTGGATGGTGCGGGAGGTGGCACTTCTTTTAGAGGAAAGGTTCGACCGTAGACATGTGTAAGAATCCGTGAGCGAGATCCTTTCTTCATTATCAAAGAGTCGTATACGTCAAGAATCATATTTCTATCTAACTTGTGCAATGCTGCAGCCACCACCTCAGCATTATCAAAAGGGATATCTTCGAGAGACGAATCATTGTCGGCATACAGAGTCTCGGGTGCATATCTTCTGATTTTGCCAAATTGGTTACTAGCCTCAGTGCCCAGTTTCCGAATTGGTTTCGTGAGCTCCTTTGCCAGTGATTCGGCATAATCTTGAATCTCTTTCGAGGGCATATCTTCAAGTTTGGAGCGAAAATTCAATAGAAAGTCGTCAATTCTCGCCGCAACATCTTTTGGCTCAACCTTACGGCTGAGAACGTAGACTGTCAAAGAATCAATTGACGTCGTCAGGGGAGTTTCGTTTGTTGAGTAACTCATGTCATAGAAAGAGCTGACAATATATCCGAGCTGTTGCTTGGTCCTTAGCTCATTGAAACAGGGCTCACGAATTATTTTGGAAATCAAGCGGACACAAGCACTCCGTTCTAACGTTTCTTTTGATGAAAGAGATTTGCCTTTGAAGCCTTCATGTTGAGATTGGTATGTAACTACGACTGCACCATTCTCCTCCTTGGGATTCTTAGATTCGAAATGCAATTCAATGTCCTCTCCCGCTGGGAGTCTCCTCTCCAAAGGACCTGTATGTTTAGACGAAGAGAGAGTTGATTAGCCACTTCAATCACCACAAATGAAAGTAAATAAAGTCATGTGTCCATCACAGCACTTACCCGAAGCCCAAGAGTCGGCGATATTGTCTTCTACTGCTTCTTTTTGCGTTACCAGCGCACGAGTTGAATCGATAACATCGGTCGCATCAGAAAAGAATGATCTTGCTTGTTTCTCTGAAACATTACCAGTGTACAAAACTTCAAGTGACAGGTCATTATCAGCCCAGATCATAGCATGATGCTTCTCGATATCCCTCAAAGTAATCGCCCTTGCAATTTCAAGATTTTCCTCGACTCCATTGCCCTTGTAATTGAGCAGCAAGTTTCGGTAGTAGATGGCAAGAGAATCGGCTCTCCTAGACTCGAAGAAAGAAGACAGCCCCCTGATTGTTTTATCTTTGGCCGTCTCAAAATGCCTCTCTTCCAAGAAGGATGGTGATGTCAATTCTTTCAACAGCTTCAGGGCAAGATCAGGCAAACGATCTGAATACCCGTGACAAGTTAATGTGAAACCTGCCGAAGATTTCGACAATGACCAGCCCAAACCCGCCAGATACGCATCATATGTCTCTATAGCTAAGGCATCGGCAAAAATGCTCTTGAGAAACTCTGATTGCAGTGACGTTTTGGTATTGTATTGGGATTGATCACTTTCATCTGACTGCAGTATGTTCTCTGACGCACGGGTACGGATTAGAACAGTCAAGTATGCCTTTGGCAGGGCGTAGCGTTCATCTAACTTCCACCAAAGACGACCCGAAGGCTCATTGACAATCAAGTTCGGAGGAGACACTGGGAGCTCAATTCTTTGGACTCTTGCCTCCTCAGGCAAATCCTCACAGAGATCTAAACTCCTTGGTATGTACCGATTCGGTTGAGGTTGGTGAATTGATTCCATCTCCTTTGCACCAATCCCTTCACCCCAAAGCTTAACATCACTTTCATCCAAGGGAGACACAAAGTATTCTACGCCGTACCATTTCTCTACCTGTTTTCCAAACGCAAAACCACTCGTAGAGTTGGATGTTGTTCCGTCTCCGTACAAAGCTTCCATTTCCTCCCAAGCCCCCTCACTACAACGTTCAATGAAACAATTACTCGGCACGATCTGCTGGCAAAAATCGAGCAATCCCGAAAGTGGAAGAGAATCCTTCGTCTCATTCAACAGACTCCCGACAGAAAGACAGTTGGTAGTTCCATACTTTGATATGCTCTGTGATGCACTATGTGCAAAGCTATAAACATGGCCAGGACTCGTTTGATGGAATTGCATACGATCGAGCTTCCCAACTTCTTCCCAAATACGATAAAGGTCATCTTTGCCTGTTCCATCACCACTTTGGCATGCACCCCCCTCACTCAACTTTAGCGTCTCCTCGGCAGAAGTACACAACATCTTTGCGTACGCAAAAATGTACTTGACCACATCTTTCCAGTGCTCCTCTCCCTCCTTGGTCAAACTAATTGTAATTTGAAACAAGTTCTGATCGGGAGCACTGATACGAGGACCTGAACTAAGACTTGTAATCCAACCAGCATTTTGGTAAAGGGCAAATGGACTTCCTTTCCCCTCATGTCCAAATAGATGAGACATTAAATGTGATGGAGAACGCTCAGGTTCCGCATACGATGGTGGCATGGGGAATAGAATCACCAACTTTCTGACATTTTGGAGAGGTTTGGTAGTCACCACAACGGGCCACTTTCCCCCCTGAAGTTCTGCTCTGAATGCAGAATGATGTACTACATTTTTTGCTGCTTCAATTGGGACGGGGGGAGCATCTGTCGCGGCATCTGCAATCATTTGTGCAGCTAGTTGTTCCATCTTTTGCCACTTCTCCTTCTTCTCCGGTGTAATGCTGTCGTCGTAGACATCATCTTTTTCATCATCATCATCATTATCACCATCATTTGCCGAACGATCAGCAATCATTCCAAACCTAGGGACTACCCACTTTTCCAACTCATCAAGTGACTGCGGCCCCACTACAACAACTGTCATATTATCAGGTCGATAGTGCTGTCTATGAAACGCCAATAATGCAATCCTCACAAATTCAGCCATGTCGGCATCATCACAATTTCCATCAATACTGCACACCAAATCTTTCAGTGGGTGATCATCATCACTACCTCCCCCCTCCTCCTTTTTGGTGTCATTGTCATCATCTTTCTTCTCATCATCTTCAGCACAAGCAGGCAAAGTAATTCTATTCCCCGTAGAAAACTTGGAATAATGATGATCCTTATCTGCCAAGGCCTTCAACACCTGCAACCTCCTGCGTCCATCACTCACTAAATTTTTACTATTTTCACTATCCACCGCCTGAACTTCTCTAGCTGTACCACTCCTCGTAAACAATGGAGCAACAAAGAAATTACTAAATATATCCAATGCATGTTCACCAAACTCGGCAAGGATGTCGAATTGATAAGTGGTATGGGACATGGAAGTGGAGGCGTTGGATTTACCGCCGTGTTGGGCGAGGTAGTGTTTATATTCATTTTCTTCGGGGTAGCGTTTCGAACCGAGGAAGCACATGTGTTCGGTAAAGTGGGCAAGGCCGGGGAGGGAGCGGGGATCACTGGATGCTCCGGCGTTGACGCTTACGGCTGCGGCGAAGTGTTTGGATTGTGCATCTTGGGTGAGGAGGGCCGTTATGCCATTTTGCAATTTGATTGCTTTGTAGTTTCGGTAGTCGGCATTGCCCTGGACTGGGGGTGGTAGGTAGGTCACCGTTTGGGCTTCCTCTGATTGGGCGGTCATGCTGGTTGGAATGGTTCTTCCCCGAAGACGCCGTTGATGGTTCAATTCATTAGATGATGAACGACCAATGATTTTGATGTCATCGCAGATCTTTTGAATTTTGGAGGAAAAAAGGAGAAGCAACAGGAGGAGAAATGTGAGAAGAGCAACAAAGGGCAGTTGCCTTCGATTCCTTCGCTTCGGCGGAGGCAGGGTTGACGTTGGCATGTTCCTTGCTTATTGTTTTATATTATGTTGTGCTGCTAATAACTGATGATACTATTAATAGTAGAGGCTGAGCAGTTTGATTGCGTTGTTATCTCACTTTGATAAGATGCAAAGCGGCAAGATAGTTTGGGTTCGCTTCTGGATGGACTGGAACTGGAGGAAAAAACTAGCAGGGAACTCTTTACTGAACCAGTTGTTACTAATATTACCATTTAAGGTTCAAGTTTCTTTCTTCTCGTTGGCACCGAAGTGCTGCGTCTTCTGTGATGCCGTGAATGATGATGCTTTTTATGATGATGAGAATGGTCCGCCTGATGACGAGAAGAAGACTTCTGAATGCGACGTATATTCTTCAACCATCGATCTCTACTAATCTTCTTTGTCCGACCAATCTCATCAATCACAAACCGTATGTTATCTTCTGTCCGGTCACAGATAATGCTGTAAGTCCATTGCTTGTTTGATCGTTTCACAAACGCAAAATCCAATTTCTTCAACCGGGATATACCTTCCATTGCTTTATCCGGATCCTCTTCCTTCATGTCATGTCGTGATCGCGCAGCCATTCCAAGATCGTAGTCTGGAAGAAACTGATTGCTCTTTTCCTCGCTTACAACAGCAACATGCTCCTTCTGACTCGTTGCTGCTGTGTCATCATTTATTCCTGCAGAGGGAGTGCCATTGCACCAATTGCAATCGAGGACCAAGCCATTCTCGTAAACCAAGATGCCCTTTCCGTGAGGCTGTATCATCGAATTGACTTCCCCGGTAAAGTGACCTACCATACCACGTCGATCTACCCACTTGAGGCAGATAACTTTTGTTGTGTGTCTGGATAACGAGCTATTATGATTGCATGTCTCCCTCTTTTTGTGCATGTCTCCCTCTTTTCGCTTGTTAAGCAGGTGCTCACTTTGCCTACTCTGTGACTTTGACCCAAACAGAGCTGAGTCCAACCTTCTTTCCTCTTCCTCGATTTCTGCCAACATCTCGTCAAACGCATCGAACGACTTCGCATCCTCGTCCCCCCTGGAACGATGGACCGCTTTAGAGCTCATTCCCGAGATATTCACCCCCTCCTTCCACTGCCTCTGATCATTTGTGTCGTCGTTCATCTTTGATTTACGCAATGCAGCACTTGCTTCTTCAAGTGACCTTAAAAACCTATCAGCGTCGCCATACGAGTTATTCCTTGAGCACGGCTTCTGTGGCGAAGTACGGGCTGCCGGTTTGCTCTGAGCAGAGTATTGCAATGCCCTTGTATGCATAGCAGCCTTTTTCTTTTTCAGTCGTTCAATTCGGGCTCTTTCACTTGCGCTTGATCTTTCTATTGTAGACGCAAATGGATTCTGATTCTTCTCCTCAAATCTATCAAAGTTAGGCTGTTCTACATCTTCAACACCACAGAACATATCCTCCATCATGTCACAGATGTTGCCCATGGATGATGACAAACGTTTACTTTCACGTTTCGTACGTCTCTTTTCGGAACAACCATTTCCCTTCGGCTCCATATCAGCCAAAAATTGTTCCAACATATCTGAATCAGTACAGCTCGTCTTGTATGAATCATCCAATGCCGAAGTATTGCAGCTATTCTTGTATGAATCATCCAACGCCGTATCAGTGCAGCTATATGAATCATCCAATGCCACGAGTTCGTCCAGCAAAGAATCTGTTAAGATGCTCTCGGTGGCATCTGCCGCTGTATCGGAACAGTTCACTTTCAAAATCGGCTTTAGGGCGGGGGGTGTTGTTGATGTGTTGGGAGTTGATATGTTGGGAGTCAATGTCGTCCCGATAGGATCAATTCGATGACCTGAACCATTCCTTTCAGAATCACCCTTTCCATCGCAGCGGCGGTAAGTTTTCTCTTCCCCCGCATGCGCAGTGGAATGCTTATGTAGACCGAGGAGGAATTGCTCCGATTCGGTGTGGGGGTCGTCGTATCCAAATGTCTTCTCGACCAACTCATTCCAATTTGACAAATTGCTGACCAAACTCACATCATCGTCATCACCGCATCTGGATGATAGACGACGAGGGCAGCCCTTTTTTCCTTCTCTTTCCGAATGCTTTGTAGTAATTGTTGTAATCTTCAGTTTCTCTCCTTTCTTGGTGCTGCTCTTTGCCAGTTCATTCAGACACTCAGATAAGTTATCTATGGATGAGGATAGACTAATATTGCCACTGGCTTCACTTCTTGCTGAGCCGTAGATATTTTGACGCATGAGTCTCTGCTGCCGCTTATCACTACTGCTCTTTTTACTGCCACATGTACTGTTATGATCGCTCGTTTTGGTTGGAACTGTCACAGCAGCGGCATCACGAAGAAAGGCGGCCACGAAAGCAGATGCATTTTGTTGTTGTTGCTGCTGCTGTCCTTCATGTTCGTCACGATGATGAGATTGCGACTTACATTGTGGGCTTCGCTTTTTCAGAAAAGGAGGCGAGGGAGGTTGACCGGGTGTTGTGTAGAGAAGTGGCGGTATAGTTGGACTATCAACTTTGGAGTGTTTTTGATGACCGTGTAGCCACTGTTTCATATCATGTCGTCGAGGCGAAGGAATGGCTCCTCCAGCTCTGGGAGCACCACCCTTCTCTTCAACACTATCCGGCGACGGGAGAGGGTAAGGCGCCTTCATTGGTTGTTTCTTCATCATCACCTGATCTCCAACATGCTGCAATGTAATAATGCTATTCTCTTTATGCCTGATTGAAAGCTCTAACGAGCAGGTACTACTGACTACTATTTGGAAAGAAGGCTACTGACGACTATTTGGAATAGAAGGCTATTGTACTGAATGAATGAGTGCATGAGTATTGTCTTGATGCCTGAAAAGTAATTGAAGTTCCAAGTGATGTATTGTAAACTATATTGTAAACTTATTCTGATCGTGAAATCATGACAGGTGCAAATGTTAGCCGGTATCCAGCTAGAGGTGCCAAAAATTGACATGTGTCAAAAAGGCGACGTGGAACCTTACCCACTAAATATTGACACAAAACACGAAATCCATCACCTCACACGCAACAAGCCATCCTGCGCACCTTTCACATCATCCCAATACAGCGGCCATGCATCTTTACTGATCGCGTAAATACACTCTCTCGCTCATCTTTTCATGCTGAATCCATTTCTGACGGCGGCGCTGACTGATTCTCCGCCAATTTGATGCAAACATGATGAGAACACAATTGATACAAAATGGTTGATTTTCACTGTCTCTGTCGGAATTTATCTCATGAGACGCAGCATTAGTTGTGATAGAAACGAAAATGCGATTATTATGAGCACCAAATATATTACTATTATGAATTATGCGGCGGCAAATAATGTTGATGATACCACATGTGCCGAAACATGTATGTGCTTTGATGAAGAGGATGATCGAAAAATCAATATGTTCAGGTGGATATGTTGAAGAAGAATATACGTTGGGCATGTGAGAAATAAACCAGCGGCCCACCTCGTAAAAAAAGAGGCAAATACGTTGAGAGAACTTGTAATGAACTCGCAATTCGTAGGGAATATACAACAAATACTTATGTAACAATCAATCTACTCTGTGCTCCCTCCAAATATACCAATGAATGATTCGAATCCAGGACTCTTTGAGACATTACCTCGTGAAGCAATTGCAAGGTCGTATCCGAGCTCAAATTGGTAAGCAATAATTGCACGAAACTTTTCGATATCAGTCATCTTCCCATCTAGTTTACTGGATGTGATGTTCGCCTTCTCCTGCTCGCTCAACAATAATATACCTCCATCTTTCACATCTTCACCTGCAGATTTGGCAATGTCACAGTTTGGATCAAACCCAGCAGCAAACACCGCCAATAGATCTTAAAAAATCCTCTCTTATCACGCTTATCAGAACGTGCTGTGCTTTCAGATGGATACTGATCATAGAAATTCGACGAAGCTATCTCAGCATCAGCCGTGATTCAACGCCCCTTCCAGTTACCTTGCCACTACGGATGAACACACCATCATTGTAGTCGAAGAAGAGATAACAGCCTTCATGCTTTGGTTGCATTCTGCAAGGTGCAAAGTTGTTTGCGTTGGGAGAGAGGAGTGAGCTGCCTTCTTTTATGCAGGCAATTCGTGACTTCGCGTGGCCAGCAAGGATCATGTATGCTGCAACCACTGCTAGATTCTTTCGTGACAGCTTCCAAACCCAATGATCTCGCCTTGAAATAGCTCGGATCTTGATGTGCTCTTTCAGTCTCTGACGGAGCATCTTGACCAAAATATCCGCTTTCGTTTGAAGTTCTGTCATCTCCTTCTTTTGTCGATCGTTGAGAGGAGCTTCGGACTTGAAACATGATGGAGTATACTCCTCCAAACAAAACAACTTCACTACAGACTGAATCCAACTCTTGTTGCTAAGTAATTCCGAAGGAGACACCACTTCATCATTGTCACCATCGACTGTATGGACTATGACAAGGTCGTCCAACTGTATTGCTACTTCGTCATCATCCACATCATCGTCAAGATTATGCGGCAGGCCTTCATCAAGTTTGCTTGGCTTGTTTCGGTATTGATATGCAACTAGAATCCTATTCCGTAATCCCCGAGTTGCCTCTTCAAGTGACCCCTTCGTTGTTGGAATATCTTTGACATATCGAAGAGAATCATCATGGTATCTGATGAATGCCTTCAGCTCGGGTGAGGTCAGTTCTGCAAAGTGCTTCAGACGGCAGTCTTGGAGGTTTGATTCATTGACGTCTTTTCCAATCTTGTCGCAAAGCTTCTTCACGATGGCTGCATTCAAGTCAAGATGTTGCTGGTGCATCATGTTATCCTTCAAACGCTTCGCCTGGACAGCCATCTTCTTCTCTTCAATATCTTGAAGGCGAAGGCCAGCTTGAAATTCGCTGGACAGGAACTCAGATCTACGCATATGCGTCTGCCTAACTGAATCTGGTCGAATGTACTCATCTCCATTGGGTGTAACGTCTCGAGCAAATCCGTAATGATCAAATACTGCTTCGGGTATCCGGCCATACTTGTTGACTTGTTCAAGCAGATCAGGGAATGCATCTAGCAGCATCTCCAACTCCTTTATCAAGACATCGCGTGTGCATGTTCCAAGAATGTTGGCACTTTATTATAGCATATATATATGGTGTAGTGGGATGTTGTGTTCAACGCTATCATCGTGATAGCATGTGATGGAGGTTGTCGGCGCCGCCGATTTTTGCTCAATTTTGTGTCAATTTTTCACACATGTCAATTTTTGGCACCTCTAGCCAGGACAAAAATCAATAGAACAAAAAGAATGAAAATGGTCTCTGTATCCGGTACTCGAAACCGGAGGTCATTATTACCTCCCTCTGTGGAAAAGTCGCTTGCGGGCGGCTACCAGCAAAATAATTGCTACGTAAAATAACTTGCAGTTGATAGTATCTCACAACATGTTAGTTTTAGCATAGATAGATGATGTCTTTGTATTACTCTCATGACTTCCCACCGAAAAATTGCTTCAGAGAAGATGGTTTCGTTGATCTATTCGTCACTCCACAATAGACTTGGGGGCAACGCTCTTCTTCTGGCCAAGCAAATGTCCACCGGCACTTGTCCTTTTACGTGGCTCGCATATCTCTTTTTGTCTTTCAAAACCTGCTAGAATGGCCGAAGCTTTACGTTTCGTACTTTTTCTGTTGTTTGAGTCTGGATCTGGATAAGGACATGTAAATGTGCGGTTCATCACTGATGACTTCCTTGGCACAGTCTTTACTGGAGTATTGGGCTTCCTCTCGTTGAGTACATTTTCTTCATTGGAGAGGTCAATAATCTCGACACTCTCACTGGACATTGGATTACTCTTGAAATGCTCTGGTGGGGAAGATGATACTCTTCGAGCTTCTCCCTTTTTGTTGAAATACCTACTCCTCGGTGGTGACTCCGTTACGACGTCGTAGTCAAATAAGGTGTGTTTGACTACCATTGAGGCTTCTATTTTGTTTGTCTGTAACAGAGTAGGCTCTATTCCGTTGTCGTCCAACTCCACCGGTTCTAGAGCTACGTTGCCTTCTGTCGAGTTTGTACCTTCACTGGATCTCTCGTGTGACGACTTCTTTCCAGCCTTGGGCTTTGATGCTGAGGGGACTCCGTAATCAAAGTTCATCCCTGCTGCCCCGTTGGGTGAGAAGAATGGCGACGCCGCATTCTTATTGTTGCCCTTAGATCGAACGTTGGCAGGAGTCTTGTCCGGTTTGGGCTTCTCATCGTCGTGGACAAACTGAACAAATGGATTTGATTCTTCCTTCTTCTTGGTCGATTTATCAGTAGACGCTGTCGAAGTTTTGTAAGGATTGTTCTTTGCCATGCTCTGTATAGAGTGAGTCCGTTTCGATGTTGACCAATTGTTTCCAGTACCAGTCTTACTCAAATTCATCCCCGTTGGTTTGCTGCTCGACTTTTTAGTGCCTGCTGAAGCACTCGCTAAGAACTTGTCAAGAGAGGTCTTCTTCTTCTGTGCTGGTGGAGGGACAGCTGCAGCTGCTTTGGCCTGGCGTTGATTATTATTTGCAGGTCTGTTGTTGTTGTTGGTATTGTTGTTGAAGGCTCTGCCTTTAGAAGACGTCATCCACCCACCATTGCTTTGTTGTATGGGAGGTGCCGGCTTATTACTCTTTTTCATTGCCTCTGCGGCACACCCAACGAATGTCAAGCCAGACTCAAACCGTTTCAGGCACGGCTTGAACTTCTCGCCCACTTCTACTGAATGTCTATTACTATCATCCTCTGACTTGTGAGCAACAAGAGGTAATATTTCGTCAGTGTCTACCTCCTTCACCAAATGATAATAGAACACTGCCTCACTCTGTGATAGAAGTTCTTCATATTTTTCTTTCCTTTGATCATCCGAAGAAGATGCGAAGAGAGAGTCAAGAAAGTCATCTCCTGCAACATCATCATCGCAATCATCAGACGCTTTGTCATCCGGATCAGCTGATATCTTTGCACCTCTCAATATCCTTTCAAAGCGCACAGTTGGATCACGATGTGCATTCTCCTTGACCAACTTGAATGCACCAATAGGTCCAATCTTTGACAAGTTGTTGGCCACATAATCACAGCCCGATAGAACACACGCCTGGACGAAGAGACGTACACCAGCTCCTGGATTTGACACCTCTCTATTGGCAAAGGCACGTAGATGTGATAGAAATTCACTGCCTGCACCCTTGGACCGCCCACGGCCATTGCCATTGGAGGAAGATGGCAAGGGCAATGTCCGTCTAATCGGGGCAAACATCATGTTGTTATCATCGCCATAATCTATTTCCGAAGGATGCACCTCTACACCGTCCATGCAACTATTCGCAACATTGACCTTCTTTTGCCCAACTTGCATTGTTGTTGTTGCTTGATCTCCCTCAACACTACTATCATCATCATCACTCTCACTCTCTTCATCTCTTCTACTCCGTCTCCTACCACCATTCACACCCGAAGACATCAAAAATTTACCATTCAAAAGCCAATCCATCGTAACAACATCACAAGACCCATCCTTCTTATCCAACTTGTAAATAATCGGAAAAGGCCGTCGACAAACCGCCGAATACACCAACACATCCGAATCTTCCGTAACCACCGCATGCGCCAACCCATCCACACACAATTTGGCCAATTGTGAATCCGCCTCATAGGGTGCAAATACACACTTGACAGGGCCATGTTTCCCCCATTTACGTTGTACTGCTCCACATACCACACGTGCCATCATTTCAGTCCCCTTGACACATAATTTGTACTTATCCTCCGCCTCCTTCCTCCGTCCCAAAGACAGCAATCGACGTGCCTCCATCAAATTCGCCTGACGCTTCGCCTCCCTATCAGCATTGGTCCCCCGTTTCAACGGCACCCTAACCCCATCAAAGACCAAATAAATGGTGGATATTTTGGCATCTCGTAATAACCCCTCACATCGTCGTATCATGTAGTCACTGTAGGATTTTTCTGCCTGGGGGTCACGTGTGTTGGATTCGATGGATTCGACTAGGCGGGAGGAGCAGGTGTAGCCCGCCTTGTGGAGCCAGGAGGATGCGTCGATTGCGAGGGATTTGTTGGCGAATTGACGGATGTTGTGTTGGATTTTTATAGAGGTATTGTTGTTGTCATTGTTGCCGTTGGATTGTTGTTGGTTGGAGTGGTGGGTGGGCGGTGGTACGAGGAGGGGGTGCAGGTTGCGGAGGAGGCCTTGAATTCCCATTATTTTGATTGTTGTAGATTAATTATTATGAATCTAACCTCTCGTTATTTGCCACCTCAGATGATGGTCCACTTCCCCTGTCTAACAATAATATTACCTACGCAATGGACGGCAACCTCTGCTCATAATAACTGCCTACTATGCTATCGGTCCACCTCCTCAACATCATGCAACGACAAGAAGTAGTAGTGACACAGCCGGGTCCAGATCAAAATGAAAATGAAAAATGACCGAGGTACAAGGGCTACGTAGGAATAGTACATTCCTCCACAGCTGCTGATTTTTAGCGCGGGCAAATAGGGGAGAAGAGGGAAGCAAGAAGTGCACACTTTTTGCAAAAATCAAGAGCAAACTTCAAAAGAAGTTGTTGCAAGAGGTATCGTCCATAATACAAGCAAACAGTACTATCAACGCTATCCTTTCTTGAATTTGTAGTATCGTCGCTACTGTCTTTCGATATCATCATCATCGGCCTATCAATCCTTAAAGGCACCATGTCATCCCTTCTCCTTACTCCAACCACGGAACACCGTTCTTCTTCTTTGATGCCTTCCTGCCCACCTCCTCCAAATCCGCCGCCAAGCCTCCACCGTCTCCACCATTACATCGACATGGAACGTCGCCGTCCATCACACACTAGTACCATGGCTGATATCACCCGTGATGAAGGTGAAGAACTCATTGGATTCATCCTTGTTGCTCCTCTGGGCAGCAACACGTTTGTGCAACGTGCTACCTCCTCATCTACCAACGCAAAGAACATGATGGGGGTATCGGTATCGCCCAAGAAGGTGTTGTGCCCACGTCCAGTGTCTCCATCCATCTTCGGATAGCTTCCATGCTGATGTTGTATGCATTGATTGAGACGGAATTTGAATCTAGAGGAGTGTATCCGTAGTTGGCAGATTACGTCGTCCATTGAGGAGGTATTGTTATCATTATTTGCTTATCTGTGGTTTGTGATTAGACGCAGTGAATGTGTCGATTCTTCAGACTCTGATGAGATGAATAATAGTATTAAATTAATATAGAAGATTATTAATCAACTACACTAACGTTTAACACTTGGCTTCACCTCACGTCTTCAAAAGCTTTCTTCTTCTGTAGCCCATGCCTTGTGATTGGCGCAAAGAGTGCAGCTTTTCGTTATTACTTCGACACGCATGTTTACTGTCTAAAGTTTCCTTTTGCAGTCTACCAATTGAAGAAGTGCAATACCTCCCTACCTCACGCCTCAACCTACCTGCCGTACTTGACCAGGGAAGAAGAGGCAATACGAAGACGTTGTTGCTTGCCATTTCGAAGCATGCTCTGTATTGTAAGTGATAAGCTTTGCTAAAAACTTATCTTTTGACTTTGTATGAATAGATGTGCATGCACTAAATGAACGAAAGGATCTATTACACTTCTCAACACGAGCAACAATAATCTGATACAATATAGATTCGTGGAACAACAAAAACTCATTCATCGACCAGACGTCTTCTCTTCGTGCTTGGCTCCTGGTCTCTTTCTACTTGACCCTTTGTCCTTGCGATTGTTGCAATTTCAACTCGCAGCTCCTCTGCTATAGCTGCATGCTTCTCTACTATCGCCATGTGATACGACAATCTTTGTTGGAGACACCTTTCCCTATCCACGGTTGACAACAATGTCATTATCGACGAGCGCAGTGACAGGTAAAGCTCTGTCTGCCCGTGGAATCTTTTTATCAGTGCTAGAACTTCAGGCAAGCAAAGAGGATTGATCTGACCGTATAACGCAGCATTGTTTTGCTCGACCCTCTGCAAGCGACACATGTCTGCTAGCGCATTGCTCTGTAGATGAAATGCAATTACTTTTCTCTCACCACATTTCAATCTGCCAACATTCTGGTTGAAGGCGAGCACATGCGTAATATGATCACTTAAATCGTTCCTGAGACAGTCCCCCCCCTCAATTGATACATCTCCAAAGTCAATCAGT
This sequence comes from Skeletonema costatum, assembly GCA_018806925.1. Classification (NCBI taxonomy): domain Eukaryota; phylum Bacillariophyta; class Thalassiosirophyceae; order Thalassiosirales; family Thalassiosiraceae; genus Skeletonema; species Skeletonema costatum. The sequence continues at coordinate 213,021 of JAHBBA010001133.1, read as the reverse complement.
GTATGATTAGATTGAAGTGTTGCTTTGATGCTAGAAATGTCACATACCAGCTTCAGTAACAGTACCAATCCTTCTGTGGTCATCCCCTCGTTATCATGTAAATGAAGGCGCTTTAGTGACGTGTTCTTTTGCAAGGCACTGGCAAGAATTTCAACTCCTTCATCGTCAATTCTATTGCCTCCAAGACGAAGGTCTCTCAGTGTAGATTTCCCCCCCCGCAACATCTTTGCTAATTCACGGCAGTCATCTGTGTTGATGTCATTACCGGAAAGGTACAAATAAACCAACTGTTTGGGGAGGTCGTCCATGTCAATCTCTATAGCATTGATTCCACAAATAGGGCAGTAAAGCTTTTCAATGGGGCTATCACGTAACGCCCTCCATAATGCATTGAATCCCTCTGACCGAATAGTATTGCGGATTACAAACAGAGTTTTCAGGCTTTTCGAGTTGCGCAAAAATGGTACCATGCTCTGAGCTCCAGCGACACCGAAACCATTCTCTATCAATTCCACAAAATTCAGTGAGCTGCTCCTCGTCAATCCTTGAAAAAATAATGTCATCGTTCGATCATCGAGGACCCCTTCACGTACGCTTAACTTGTCCAGGCAATTGTTTGATATGTCACGTCCACATTGCACCCAGTCCTCGTCGGACATAGCTTGAATATGCGGAAAATCTCCGAACGCATGCAATTCATTCACTGGATAATGTCGCCTCAACAAAGAAAGATTTGTTACAAACCTATGATTTGACGCATAACGTTGATCGATGACATTATCATCACCATCGTCATCGGAAAAATTGTGCAACGACACATCGTCTCGCTCGCTCTCGCCGCCGCTGGACATTATTATTATCTGCTGCCAACCAAATGCTACTTTTGATTATCAAAGACAGTGTAAACAAGACCTCTACCGCTTTCACTTTGTCACTATCTTTTATGCTTAGAGGTTGAAGTGTGTCCAAACCGGGGCCAAAATGTTAGATGTGGGGATAAATAGCTCAACATATGCTCAACGACACGACAGAAAGCGGTACGACAATGACAACTCTTGCATCCCTCTATATAGCACTTCATACTTAGCTACTAAAATAATCTATCTATCACTTATATTTCATGGAGCTACTTACTGTAAATAAAGGTTAAGTACTTACGTACTATCTGATTATTCTGCTTCTTCATGGTATTCTTCAGCCTTGACAACATGTCCATAAGTTTGCAGTGTTGTGCGGGAAGATCTATTCTGTACGGAGGTCGAAGGACGAAGCCCGAGAAGGTCTATCTCCGCTCTATTGCAACTAGTTGCAATGAGTGTGATGGTCATCAGTGCAATAATTATCCTCACATTGCTCTATCATCATATATGTACATTCTACAACAATATACACTTACAACCAATCTCCCGCTGCCACTAACAGCTGCAATGTCCATTGAAGTTGATTGAACAACGTATATATTATGAACTTCTAGTTCCTATTATTGTACTCTAATTTACTTTGCCGCCGTCAAATCGGCAAAAGGTGATACATAGCCCTCGAAGACGACCTTGTCCACGTGCTGATAACTTTGGACACGCCTAATTAAATGAAAGTCTGAAACCCATGCAGCCTTCACCATTCCTGCGAAGCCATTGACGTACTGCGCTTCAATGACCTTCTTGTCCTTAATTGTGACGAGATACTTTGATATGATGCTCTTGCCATCGATCTCGAGATGATACTTGACGAGTGCTTTATTCCAATCGGTCCTTGTGTATGCAACATGTGTAACCTTTGCACCGGCGGCGAGGCGCTTCTCATCAAGTTGCTTCTTTGTCTCCTTGTTGACCTCTTCACCATTGCTTTCGGTGCCTAGAAAGTCGTCGTGGTATAGGACATCGAACGCAGACTCTATGTCAGAGAAGTCCTTGTTGCTCCCATCAAAGAGGGCGGCATATTGACGGATTTTCTGTTTGAATGTTGTTCGTTTAGTGGTAGTGGTAGGCTTAGCGCTTGAGTTTGAGTTATTAGTGATAGCAGACATGGTATTGTTTGGTTTTGATTACTGATGTTGTTGATGTTTGGTTCTTTGTGAATTTATGAGAAGAACCTTTGCTTGGCATTGCAAAGTGCTCATGAAGAGCGGCTAGCTTTCTGTACAAGACAGATGCTGCATGAGCTTGATTGGGTTGATGAGAGCTTGATTGGGTTGATGAGAGTCTTGGACAGAAAGCCGTGCGACAGTATCAATCTCCAGGCTGCCAAGCGTAGGTACTGATCTGATAGTACCAATATTTACATACTTATATTCTGATCTACAGATAAGCTGCCACTCCACAATCCATGCATCCTCAAAAGAAGCAGCAAACCATGGTGACTATTAGTAGCAAAGCAGCAGCACGACGACGAAACGGACGGATAAAATTAGTCGCTTCCTCCGCAATTTTGCTCCTTCTCATCCTGATTGGCTTTTCTTCGCTTCAATGGTTCACATCATCTGTTCTCTCCAACGGCAGCAGCACTAGCCTAAACACCGGCGGCAGCATTAAAGGTTCACCACAATCCAAACAACGCATCCTCGTGTCACTCGCCAAATTAAATGAACTTATACAGCTCTCACCAGACGACACTAAAAAAGAATCAATATTCCTCTCCACTGCCACAAAAGAATGTATTCCCGGAAGAGATGATAATGGCAAGGATATAAATCCAACTACTCATCGCAAACGAGAGTGTTTACGTCATGTGCCATTGGGGAAGCACATTACGACGGGTGAAGATTTAGAAGAACGGATGAAGATGCAGCGTCCTCGGATTGGTATTATGATTACACCCGGATATATTCCCACCACTGTGGCAAAATGGATTGGACACGCTTTAAAACAAACAGGGGACAGTATTCACATGGACATTGAGATATTAACCACTGCACACGTCCCTGTGTATGGATATGGGAAGAGCCATGGATATTCAAAGCTGATTCGGGTGGTGACTCTTCCTTTACCTCTGGCGGTGAATGATGCTTATTATTATTCGATGAATGAACTGACTGATGATAATGATGTTGGCAACAATGGTAATGATGGATCGTTTGTGATGCAAAATCTTGAAGCAATATTGGATGAAACAAAGTTGCAATACAATACCAAACCATCTTCTCAAACTTTGGGCAGCATTACAGAGCTTTTGCTTCGATGGCACTGTCGTCTATCACATGTTGCCGCACACACGGCCGAGTTGACACTAACCTTGGACAACATACTCAAACATCCCACCGATACTTTGGAAACTATTCTTACATTTGTTTGGCGTCAGGATTGGGAGTGGGAGGGTCACAATCATAATCAAAATAATAAGAGGGAGGAGAGGGAATTGTATCCGAAGATTTGGAAGGGTGCCGCAGAAGAGTTTGTTGCGTCGGAGGATGGATCTTTGCAGCCGTTGCTGAATCAAGTTTCACTTTTGTTATCATCTTCGACTTCAGATGCAACAACTTTTGGAGAAACTATACAAAAATCATTTGCAAGTGAAATGACCAAGTCGAAAGATTTGACTTCTTGGCCATGCCCTTCATTTTGGGATGGAGTGGACAACAACGACTCTGGTGCAGCTCACAAGATTGCTAACGAAATGACGCCCAACTGCAGAGATGGAGATCCTTATGCGCGATGTACGGTGAATAAAGATCGATGTGAAGTGAAGAAGGATGCAATGTGCAAATAATTGGTGTTTGGTAAACTCTAGATAACTTAAAATATTATATTTGTGAAGAAATACCCCTTATCACTTCAACGCAATTTCCTAATAATATCACTGACTCACATGGAGAGGGGCTTCTCGTACACTGATCCCATTCGTACAGTCGACGGGTTGGCTGGTGGAGGCATCAATGGATCAACCTTTTGACCATCCTTGACACCATGACTGCACAATACAACCGACCTCAACTCGCAATTTCCTGCCAACCGCTGCAAATCATCACGATCATCAGCCTTCAAGGTCTCACCAAATTGACCGAACAAGTGACGAAGGAAAGATGAGTGTGTCACCACAGCAATGCACTTCTCAGGTCGACTATTCAACCACTGCAAAAAGCGGACAGCACGGTCGCAGCAGTGTTCATCTGACTCTCTTGCGTCAGAGTAGAAGACATCCTCATCGTGTACCATTTCAGAGAAGTCAAAGCCAGGGAATCTAATGATGAAAGTGCATATTGTGGAGTAGGTGAGAAGTACGGCGCTTTGATCAAAAGAATAAGCTACACACCAAATACAACTTACTCCGCGGCAATCTCAGTGATGCTTCTCCTTCCGTCACACACATAGTGGCCCCAACGTTCACGACATTCCTCTCTCACCAAAAATCGAGGAGGAGCAACCTTAACGCCTGAAGCATACTCTGGTGAGTTTTTCGGTGCGTCCACTTGATCCAAAAACGCAGGCTTACCGGGCTCTCTTGGTTGACCGAACACATGCAATGCCGTCTCGCATGTTCTTGTGAGTGGAGACACAACCACTAGATCAAAGGCCGTGAAGGACCTTGCGCCAGACGGCCGTGAGGCAAGATGCGTTCGTAGTGCTTCCGATTGAGCAATCCCCTTGGCAGTTAGACGAGAGTCATACAAAGGATGGGCGGAGGCCGGCTCGTCTCCGCGAAGGAGGCAATCATTCGATCCTGTTTCCTTGGTTGCAACATTGTGGAATCCCTCTGCGTGCCTAATAAAGTGGATCTTCTTCGTCCTATCTGCGAGGAAGATAGAGAACCCGCTGTCGGGAGGGCCTAAAGAGTACTCGAAGCCATCTCCCTCCATTGCATTGAGAGCACCTGAGCTGCTGCTCTTCTTCAAGCCAAAAAAATTGGTCGCCATGTTGATTGTTTGATTGTACCTCTACTTAGTTGCCGATTGTGTTCCCCACAGTAGTAGACAATGACGGCATGATCGTGGTCTGTTGAAGCGAAGTGGAAAGGACAAAGTTGATTTTTGAAGTACGTGTTATGTGTTATGTGTTCCTCAACAAAACAGCCCACGGCCCACGCAGCCAGGTGTACATAGTCAAAAAATGCATCTGCTTGCTCTTCCTTCTTGTTCTACTTCTTGTTGGTACTTTGCTTGTTTGATACTTTCGTCAATGATTTATTATTCTAACTATGAACTAATTCTTTGTCTATCATTTGAAGAAAAGAGTTAGAGCTACCACATGCAGCAAAAATACGAAGAAGCTGCCATGACAAATAGTTACAAGAAGCACTCAGTCTAGAATTATGTAAACTATGCTACTAGAATCAATTCTACAAGAGATTACGTGCACCACTCTTCTATTACTTATCCACCTACACCATGAGCAGACAAAGCTCTCAACTCAATCTGGTACTCATTGTTCTTCATCTTTGTTGCCCAACCATTCACCTCAAAGTGATCAAAATACATCAATACGTCACCGCTGGCAATCAACTTTGATTTTCCCTTTTCTTTCTTGAAGGACAGCTTTGCAGTTATTGGATGAATCTCATGGACATCATCTTCCAGGAAGCAACCCGTAAATACAACGGGCTTGGCGCTTGGAAATGCATCTTTCTTGTCGAAAGGTTGATTGGTGTGCACAAGATGTATCGGTTTTTCGTCATCCCAGCTAGCATAGATATCGAATTCATTGTAATGTTGTACGTGACCGTGCTCGTCCATCGTCGTATGATAGGATGGCTGCTCGGTTAAAGTGCCTCGCAGGAAATGTTCCACAATTGCTTGATCTCTTTTGGAAGCCTTGGCGAGGGCGAGTTTCTTCTTAAAGTTACGGGCGCCTTCTTCCGCGTTTGAAGCGTAGTTTTGGTTCATGATTTTGTTATTAATAAATCCTGTTGTTTTATGTGCTGTTCTGGTGGCTACTTCCAATGTCAGAAGAAGGCAAAGCGAGGTAGAAAAGGTGACACAGCTCAGGGCTCGGGTTCTCGTCCGATCGTTTCTGAAACGACATTCCACATTTGCAAGCTCTCATCATGCAGCATCATATCACCTACATATTTCTGTACTTACAGCAGTGACCATGTCATTCTTCATGCCATGTGCAAGATAGCTGGCTGCAATTGTGCTCTCAGTGCTCAGTTGATAATGGACGGTGTAGCTCCAACGAATGATTTGCTACTTCCGATTAGTCTGCTAGAAAACGATGGTATATTGTATTGTGTTTGATGAGCGACGTACAAGTTGAGTATGATCAAGAGAATGTTGTGTAGTACATCGAGTTTTATTCTGATTGGCTGTTATTTTCATTATTACGAATTTGCATGCAAATGAAAGTAGGAGTAGTTCTTCTGTTCAGTACTACAAGTACAAACTACTTCTGTTTCCCGCCCCCCTTCCTCGCCTCTCTCAGCCGTATATGCTTTTGCGAGTAAGCTGTTCCAGTCTGACTGCTACCACCCGTTTTGCCCACTCCTCTTTTTGCCCCGGTACTGCCTCCTTTTCCACGTTGTATCAGATCAAAATCATCATAAGAGTCGTAGCCGGCGGATGATCCAGAGCCGTAGTCGTAGTAATAGTCTTCACTTCCCTTCATTGTTGTGAATTTGCTTATCATGTGACGACGTTGGGATGATTCGTTGCCTTTTTTATGAGCAAAGGATTCGATGCACAAAGCAAGGGAATAACTACACAAAAGGTATATCCATAGTGAGTTTTTGAGGGGCTATTTTGCCGACGATGGAACCTGGGTTCCATCATCAAAAGCTAGTAAAATTACTAGAGAGAGCCCAACATGTGCACAAAAACATGTGCACAAAATAGTCGAAGACCAAAAAGGGATCTAACGCACCCTACTAGATCCCGGCTTAGATTCTTTCGTACGCACGATTTTATTTTATCTAGCAATTTTACTAGAGGCGTGAGCGAGATTTTAGCGTTGGAACCTAGGTTCCATCGTCGGCAACAATGGAACCTAGGTTCCATCACAACTCACTATGGATATATAGGCGGAGAGGCGAGGGTGCACGACCGAAGGCAAGAGATGCAAGAGCCCGGCTGATTCTTGCTTTCTTGCGTTGTGTCTGAGGGCTGTGTGTATGCTGTCATAAAAAGCGCTACGTTTCTTTAACTGTCTCAATTTTGGCGACGATGAAGATGATAAGATGCTTGTCATGCTGTAGAACTTTTTCCTACTACTTATATTTCTCTAGAGAGTAAGGCAACTCCGCGGCGAGTATTAAGGTACTACTAATGCTATAACAATGAGCGGCTTCTGGAAGCAGATGGACCGACGGGCCAGCATCTCTGCATACAATTACAACCTAGGTGATGAAGCAAACCCTGAGCACATAGATCTCACCAAAACAAATCAATATGCCGCCTATGAAGTTAAGAAGCTCGATGTGGGCGATAATGTCTTCATCAGGGGATCAAATGACGAATGGTACTTTGCTAAATTGACAGAGAAGAGCAGCGATGAAGATGGAAATGTTTATACCTATCAGATAGGACAAGATCACAAATTTAAATCCCTGCGTGAACATCAATTGGGCGATGTCAGATTAGTCGAGGTTAGAAGTCAGAGAGCTTCGCATCCCAAACTTGATATCAATCAATCTTCATCTTGCGAGAGCTACACTGATAAAATTGTACAATCCAATCATCAGAAGAAGCTATCATCCCAGACAGGGAACATCGATATCAAGGCGATGATAAAGGAAAATGTGCCGCATACAAACAAATGCTACGAGGCAACGAGATCTGTAGCCGTATCAGAGCTATCCATGGCAAGTCCTGTCGAGAATGTGATGAAGCAACGGCGTTCTCTTGGCGCTGCACAACTTGGAGATAACTCCAAGGAAGCCAAGGCATCAACAGGCAGTAGATTTGAACAGAGAAGCCAGCCACGTATACCAAAATCAATTAGCACACGCAATACAGATCTCAACACCTATGTTGAAACAGAGACTGACGAAGTTGGGTCTCTGCAGCAATCACGAGCTACGAGTTTTCCATCACGTGGTCTTTCACTGAAACAGCAACCATCGTCTCCATCAACCCACTTGAATTCTATCGAGGAACAGAATGAAGAAGTCTCTCATATTTCGGATGATCTTCTCAAGTCAGAGGCTTTGCTCAAAGACGATCAGCCCACACGCAAGATTCAACGCTCTATCAGCAACCACTCATCGACCTATCAGAACTCTGTGAGCTCTGCTAGTCGGAGCAGTTTGCCTGCCTCTTCATACACAGCGGATGATTCTCGTACGAGAACGAGACGACAAAGTTTAGCAACCAAGAGACAGAGTGATTATCAGTCGACAATTATGAGGCAACGTGCAGCAAACAACGATGACTACGACCACAAGTCATCCAAACATCCTGCAAAAGTAGAGTACAAGACAGTAGACGCAGCCCAAGCAAAGTCTGATCCCGAGATAGTTTTCACACCTTCCGGCGAAGCGAAGGACACCGCTAAATCTGATACATGCAATAATTTCAACACGGCCAACTGGAGGGCAAAGAGCGATCATGAGATAGTATTCATGCCCTCGGGGGGAGAAGAGAACAATGTTACAGAAAGTGGACCGAAGACTTCAAATGCGAACACATCATCAACGTCCACAGCCTTGGTTCTGCACCCCTCTTCCAAGCAGAATTCTTTAGACCAAAACCCCATTGATTTTGTAGGAAACAGTACTGGGGAACAGGAGATTGCGAATGAGCAAAAGCGTCCTTCAAATGGAAAGAAAAGAGGCCGCAAAATATTCAGCGGAACAACATTCTTCGCGAAGAGGTTTAGAAAAAAGGCCTCATCAGAAAAGACTCAACGCAACTCAGCAAAAGTCGTCTCAAATAGCAACGGCGTGAAAACAGCAAATGAATCTTCTTCTAGGAATAGCAGGCCATCGGAGCAAAGCTTCTATCCTAGTGTCGGCCAAACTACTCATCACACTCGACCAAACCCCTCAGCCTACACAGCAGCTGCAGGCTTTGTTCCAAATTGCTGCCCGAACCAAAATGTGTATTACGTGTCGGATCCTAGACTAGCCCAATCATACAGAGACTACGCACAACATGTGATGAGAGCACAAGCTACCCAGTATTTATACAACCCATCTACTTGTACACAATTCAACTACCAAATGAGTCAAATAGGTCATGGGGGTCAAATAGGGATGCAGTCTTTGAAACCTAATGTTATCTGTGTAGGCACGAAAGGAATAACTGGAGGAGCGAACTATCGCATGAGTTCGGTTGGTCATGGGATACAAATTGGGCTGCCATCTGCAAATACGTCAAATGTCGTCCACATCAATTTATAGCCAAAGATGTGGATGGTTTGCAACATTATGTGATAACAATAATGATATCTTATCTTACGAAAAGTTTTTACAATGGACACGGCAAATGAAATCATCAGCTCCTCTAATAGGTATTGTAGCTGCTCCAATCACTAAATGATTTCATTATCTTCGAATTGACTGCTCCAATCACTAAATGATTTCATTATCTTCGAATTGAGGCCTGTCACGATATTGACGCGTAGGCGCAAGGAACACACGCTCAGCTTCTTTCCTTTGCTTCTGCCTACGGATTCCGACAATAATCATCAACAACATTGCAAACAGGATGATAGACATTATTACAAGGAAAGATACTGTGCCGGCAGGCATTGAATTTGAACCCTTCAAAGCAATAGGGTTAGCGCAAGTTGTCGCTCCCAAAAACAAAAACGAAGAAACTGAGTTGCATGGGTCGCAGTCACTATCAGATGTTTGCCTGCCGTACTTCGAATAATGCCCTTTTCCACAGAGTAGTCCGTTGCAACCGAATTTTCCTACATTTCCATCGTTCCATTTACCTTTGTCGCAGAGTTCAACAGGCAAAGAGTCGATTTGGTTTTCAGCTAAATCAATGTGGAGACTTGCAGACGATGGCACTGCGCTAAACGAAGTTGATGGAACCGACGATATTGCGTTATTTGATAGATCCAAGTAGTAGAGATTATGAGGGAAGGAAATCCCATCAAGGCCACCACTGATGTTATTATTGTCAGCGATGATGGTTTGGAGATTCTGCAAGTTGTCAAAAACTAGGCAAAGTAAAGAGTTGGTTGTGACTGACTCTGATACTCTTCAAGGTGGATACCATTGAAAGCTCGGTAATTTGCTGGAGCTTATTGAAACGGAGGCTGATAGCTTCGAGTGAAGGACTATGGTGTATCCCTTCAATTGATGAAATTCCAGTGGCGTCTAAATTGAGTTCCTTCAAGCTTTGAGACTTTTCCAACAGGTTGAAGTCGAAGCCTCTAAGTGGGTTGGAGTTAAGTGTGAGCGAAGATAGATTTGGTAACGAATCGAACAATCCTTCGACAACGCACTGGACATTATTTGACCCCAGAGAAATAGACACAACGGAGCCTGTCTCTGGATGGCACTGGATGCCGTACCATTCGCAAAGGCCGTAATTCCTGGTCTCCCAACCTTCATTGTTTGTCCAGTATGTTCCTAAACATGAAGAAAAAAGACAATGGATGTGAGATAAAAGTGGGTAAGGTCCGTGAAATTCGAGGTACCTTCTCCCTCTAAAAAATTGCCCCACACCTTGGAGAAGAGGCGGCCGTTAGGCACAGAAGCACGTCGGCGGGGAGATACATTCCAATGGGGGAGCTTCCCTTTGGATCACTAAAAGCATACCCGCCACCATCTAATCATCCCCTCACTTTGAGTGACAATTGAACTGGCCAATACGTACCTGCGCAACTTTCATAAAAATCAATAAGGGCGTCCATTTCATCTTCCATGGATGATGCTACTTGCGGTTGGAAACTTGTTTCGGTAGCATCCTTTTCTTCGTCCCAAGAATGTATTTCATCAGAGCACATGGTTTGACCAAAGTACGCTGCACCAGAGCATGCTACGCAAGGGTTTAATTCAGAGTCTTGCCTTCCAACGGCATTATAGAATCCAATTCCACACAAGACGCAATCGCAACCACAGGAGTCATTGCAGAGATCAGAATCCAATCCAGTGATGAAGTTATCCGAAATATCAAACTTTTGCAAGCGGGATAGAATACCCGGAGCGATCCCCACAAGGTCGTTTCCTTTGAGATCCAGGTATTCAAAAAAATCAGAGTTTACTGATTCCATGAAGTCGGATGGGATCGCCCCAATAAATGCATTGTTGCTCAAGTCAACCCTTCTAAGCTTTGTAGAGGCTCTAAAGCTCGGTAGCTCTCCGTCAAAGTAGTTTCCAGCCAGGTTGAGAAAAGAAAGCTCTTGGAGATCTTCTAAACCATCAGGAAGGGCGCCAGTCATCAAGTTACCTTCCAAATTCAGGCTGACGAGGTTCTTAAGAGACGAAGTCGTATCAGGTATCTTTCCAGTTAGGTGACATGATGAACACTCCAATAGTCGAAGCTCGGTCAAATCACCAATGCTGTCGGGAATCGGTGACAGGTTGAATGAATTTGGTCCAAGGTAAAGTTCATGGAGTGTTGAGATCTGGAAAATCTGCAGTGGAATGCTTCCAAACTTGTTGTTAGCAATATCCAACTTTCTCAACGATGGAGCTTGGTTAATCCCATCCACATTGGATATTGCTGTAAAAGCAAGGCTTAACGTTTCCAAGGATAGTGCACTTCCAATTGAGGTAAAGTCCATCTCAATGTCGTTTCCATCAAGAACCAATGTTTCTAGATTTCCGAGGAGAAAGATTGTGGCCGGCACAGTACACTTGAGATTGTTGGATGGGAGAAGAACTGACATTACAGATTTCAGACCTGATGAAGTCGGGACGCATGTAATACCCCAAAAGCTGCAAAAGTCGTCTCCCGACCAATTCTCATTATTTTTCCACTGATCACCCCCACACTCTTCATACAATGTTCTTAGAATTCCAAGATCATTTCTTGTGTATGCAACTGGATTATAATTGATGACACCGTCATAGCCATCCTCATCGTCATCCTCCTCGTCGTCATCATCCTCATCCTCATTGACATCATCCGTGACGATGCCGACAGTGTTGGAAGGCAAAGACACAGGCACAGTACTACAGGAAGTAGCACCCCAATGAATTGCATTAGGACAAGGGGTGCAATTCTCCATGGGAGAAGGCTGGCGTCCAGAAGCACTGTAAGTAGTCGGTGCACAAAGTATTAGAGCACAGTCTGTCCCACACAAGTCAGGATGAACTGCCTCAATCTCGTTATCGGAAAAGTCCATCGTTGCCGCAGGGATGCGTGCAAGTGACGCAGGCAGTTCCCCACTGATATGATTGGAAGATAGGTTGATGTACTGAATGATAGTACCATCGGCACTTTGGAGGAAATTGGACGGAATAGATCCAGTTAGTCCCCCTCCCATGGCTTTTTGATTTCTGATATCAATGCCAAGAATGCCACGAGCATTGTAAAACGAGGGTACTCGGCCACTAAACTTGTTTGAGTCCAACTGAACATACTTCAATTCTGTCATGTTATCTAGCGAATCGGGTAGCATGCCAGAGAACTGATTGTCATGCAAAAACAACACCTGCATCTTGCTAAAAAATATGCCAATATCAGCAGGCAATTCTCCCATCATTTGATTGAACGAGAGGTCCAATCGTTCCAATCGAGAAATATCCAACAGAGCAGGGGGGAATGAGCCGGTGAGGCCACATCTTGCCGCATACACTTCCTTCAATTGGGTAAAATAGAGATTTACCCCATCGAATGAATTGAATTTCGTTTTGGACACATCGAGAGATTCCAACTTGGTTACTTTGTCCACACCCATGAAGGAAAACATTAAGTCATCGTTCCCCTCCAATGAAAGTGCAGTGAGAGAAGGAATACCGTCAAACACCTCCTTCGTTGGGAATTCCCCCGTCAATCCATTGGTTCGTAGATTAATTTCAATAATTTCACCAGTTGCCGAGCACGTAATCCCCTCCCATGTGCAGAGAGGGATGCTATCGGATGCCCAATGTTCCTTGTGCTCCCAATTGCGTCCATCGCACTCGATATAAATTGAGAGGAGGGCATCTTTTGCCACGTCGGTGGGGTTAATTACCGCGGCCTGTGATTGAACACTACTCGACGTAGCATCACAGTTATGTTGGCAACATCACCACAAAACGAGGCGCCCTCAGTGCCGCACCAGCCGAACTGAGAGCAGCACTCGCCGGTCACACAGGGACCCTTTGTTGGACCGCACTCGTTATCTTGAGCTACACATCCTTGCATTGCCCGGGAGAACGTGGACATGTCGGTGGTCGATGCGGCATGAGTATCATCGATGCAAGAAAGTGCAAAGAATAATGACAGTGAGCCACCGGTGCAGCGGCCGGCAGATGGAAGAATCATTTGCTGGTTCAGATAATAATGTCCCGAGGACTGTCGGCGGGGCTCCTCTGCTTGATTGAACGATTACTAAGCTAATAATGTACTATCACTGCACTTATCGTGTAAAGGGACAAAGGCGAAGCGTGCTGGTTGTGGTAAAAAAGGCCGTCAATCACACACGCAAGGCCAGGGGTTAATATGTATCTTAGGGGTAAACAATAGAATGAAAAAAGTGTAGCATGTCGTTCATCAGCCTCTTTTCTCTTTTTGCCTATTTGTCTCTTCTCCAGCCCACTTTTTGCCATTTTGCAAAAATCAAAACATATATACCCACCATGGTAGTAGCCGCTATTGTACTATCATTGCATATAGTGTCATCCACACATAACTTACATCTGATGCAAAGCTACTAATCGGTTTATGATACTCTATTGACGTCGTGGGTGGAAGGGTTTAAGTTTTACTTCTATCTTTACTTCAAAATATTACAAATTGATAAAGGCAGTATGAGTACATTTCCTACACATAATATTTCTATTTATTCGTATCCAATTGATCTATGGGCGGGTATGAACTACCCCATCCTTTAGTATATGGTATAAAGTAAGCGACAGGTCGGTTGGATGGATTAAATATATAAGATATAGCCTATTTGATGCGTTGTTTGGTGTATGATAATTTAATATTCTTCGCGAGTGTATTTTCATTGTGTGGCTAGGGGATGTTAAGTGGCATTGGCAGCTGCAACAAGCGGCGGAACCCTTTGACTATATCATCAACGAAGGATGGAGGGCGGCGGCGGCGGTAATACTACGCAGACGTCGTTACACACCACCTCTTTTGCGTCGGCACATGTCATCGTCCGGAAAATGAGTAGTGACCATGGTCAAATACTCAATAACTAAGGCCCCTAAAATCAGAGACTCAGCGGATCCATCCATCCAAACCATATGATAGCATGGATCCGCTGAGTCTCTGATTTTGGGAGCCTTAGTTATTGACCTCATTTTTCCTAGTAATCCGCCATGGTGAAGACCTTTTTGAGATGTGTGCTGATGAACAAGATGCCACGGAGATGAAAGGGGGCACCCCTTAAATATGTAAATTATCATTGAAAATTATCTAGAGCAAAAAGAGGGCACCTCTTTTTGCATTCTATTGTTTACCCCTAAGATACATATTAACCCCTGCGCAAGGCCATCAATCATCAATCACACACGCAATTTCGATGCACATGCAAAAAATTTAGTGGCACATGCAAATTTTCGATGAGAAAAGAAAGCCGAAAGGAAAAGAAATAACCCCCACGGTTTAAAAAGGATATGTTATCGAGTGCAAGCAAGTTCATGTTGGTGATTGATAGATGTCTCTCTCTCTCTCTCTCGAGGCCATCCACCGCACAGCCGTTTAATACATAGACATTTGGCAATCTTCTCTTCTTCCTACTTTCTCTAGTTGCTGCGACGAGTGTTGGGTCGCGGGGTAGGCGTAGGATTTACGATGTCCTCAGAGGAGTGTAATGAGCAGTGTGTTGTGATCAGACAATTTCGGCAGCAGAAAGGAGGAGCCTTTTATTCCTCAGCTTCAAGCATCTTGTTCTTCATGAGCTGGTGCTGGTTTAACCTCTTCGTGCACTTGGAGATATTGTTGCATGGAAGAGACAATCCATGGGAGATGATGACCAGCAAAGCAAGAGCAAGAGACAAACCGCAATCGCAGGCGCAGGCTGAAGTGCTCCAATTGTATACCATACATTTCCCTCATTTGTTCGTTCGAAAAGAGAGGTGCTTCCAAGACCTACAGCTCTCATCACGTCGAGCCACATCAACTAACAAGCACCCAGCTGGTCCGTTTTAGGTAGATATCTAATCTGATTAACTTAGTATATATTTTCATATGAATATACAGAGAGTTACCCAAACCACGAAGTGGTGCAGGGCTCATGCAGTAGCATACAGTACAGTGATCCATCAGAGGGATCGTATCTTGAGACAGGTAATGTAATGAATACTTGTGTGTAAGTATCATGATACTTGTGTGAATGAAGTGATATCACATACATACTTATCACTTCATTCAAATAAAAGCATTGCTTTCGAGACAGATAATGGTCGCGGTCCGACAGACACTGTCTCTCCCAATTCACGAAGAAGGAGGGGGCTTGGTTGGGTCTGCACACAATCTCTGAGGCATTAGTAGGATAATTCCTTCGATAAGTGGATGTAAAAGAGACAACAAATACCCAATACACTGTTTTACGGGCAATGAAGGGTTGCATCCCCCCTTTCGAGACGTCCTCAGATATTCTGGGTCACTGTTGAAGATGTGACACGAAAGAGTGAATGATTTTCATCACTTTTGATCGACCCCACTCGAAACTCTACTGCCTCATCCACCATCCACCACATACTCGCATAAATCATTGCACATGAGGATGCCAAGTGATCGGCTGGTCTACTCGATTTGTTATCATTATATTTACCAAGAAAGAGTGAAAAGTTGTTGTTTGCTCTCACTGCGTCAAGAAGAGAAATTAAATTCATCTGAATCATCACACAGCCTTCTCAGAACAGAAGAACCCATTGTCGTCTCATCGCTCTGAATCTCAATCATTCATTACACCAATATCAGAACAACCAATCATGATTGCAACCGCCGCAGATTTCCAAACGCACCCCAACATCGGTGCAATCTACGACGACATGGTGAAGGAAGCAGCGTCACCGGTCCCTCGTGCTCACGTCAAAACTTTCACCGTCTCCACCAAAACATTTGACGGAGCTGATGTCTCTCCAACAACAACAACATCAAATGATGAGGGCATGAATACCTTCATTTCCATTAATACCAAAACGTTTGATGGTGCTGCTCCCAAGAAGACGGAGAAGCGATCGTTTTCAAGGAAGAATAGCACCGATTCACTAAATTCTGCGTTTAGTGTCATGTCGGAGAAGCAAAAGTCGTCCAACAGCAGACCTATGAACATAAACTTTTCAAGGAAGAACAGCACAGACTCTGCGTTCAGCATTTATAATGATGATGATATGTGGAGTCAACGCATTGGTGAAATTATGAACAGTGACGTTGGAGCAGCAGTGCCACCGTCATCATCTCAGGAGCAGCAACAGCATCAGCAGCCACCTGTTGACAATATCAGAGTGTCATCGTCGTCAGGTGCCACCAGCTCTTCTTCTCGACCAAAAATCCGCCGCTGTCAATCTACCGACTGCCCGTTCACCATGTTGCAATCTCAACAAGGCCGTGAGAATGCTTGGTTGAAGAAGCAACAGTTTGGAGGGAGTCTCTCACGACGTAATTCCATGGAGGGTAACAGAAAGGATTCAAGGTCGACTAGTCCAAGGTTCGTCCCTCCACTTGATTCTTTCAATTCAGATGGAAGTAGGGATGTCAGCAATCTAGTAACAGGAGCTGCTGCTGCCACCACCATCACCAAACCCACGGGAGGCTTCTCACGTCGTAACTCCATGACACGTTCTCGCTCACCCAAGTTCATTGAACCTCTCGATTCTTCGGACCACGATGAGTCAAGAGAGTTCAAGGGACGAGTGAGGAGGCACACCCTTGCGGGAGCCAACCCGTTTGCTACATCCCGTCATCTTGAAACGTTACGTGAGAGGAGGGCAAACGATGAAGGAAGTAGTGCTCATAACATTGCCGAGCAAGTGAAGCAACGCCTTCAATGTCTCGAGGAACCATCAACGCCCAAGGCTGATGCTACAGACGAGCAGAACACTGTTCCCAGGAAGCCCTTCTCACGTCATAATTCTGTCGAAGGTGTGGACCCTTCCATCTTCCCATCGCTGCCTATTCTTGATAAATCGGACAAGAGTGATGATACTGATCCTAATTTTGATTTGGCAATGCTGTTTGAGCAATTGGTAGATGAAGAGGGAGCAGACGATGCATCCAGTGATGAAGAAGACGAAGATGATAAAATCATCCAGAGGCACATGAAATCAAAGATCAGGAGGAGGTGCAGCACTGGCGGTCTACGATCTTTCGAGAGAGAGAACTTTCGGAATTTCATTGAGGACACGGAAGGTGACGCCCCCGTACGAAGTGTTCCTGAAGAAGATCGCAGAAGTTCGCTCTTTAGAAAATGCAGTACTGGTGGATTAAGGACGCTTCAGCGGGAGAATTCAAGGGATCTATACTCTGATGACTGCTCATTGGATGGTAAGAAGGGAAGAGTGCATCTATCTAACGATACTTCGTTCAATGCTTATTTGAAGAAGTTGACGCGAGACGCAGACGTGGATACAAGTAACGATGCGAAAATTATTGATCGGCATGTGGGTGGAGCTGTGCACAGACGCGCTAGCATCCGTTCTGTGAGTAGTTTTGCCAATGCTGATGAGGATCCTATTGACTTTGCTGAGTTTATCAGCAGAGTAGGACAGGGTGTTTCGAGTTCGCAGACTGTTAGCACTGTTGCCTATACAAGTTGTTCCGAAGAAAGTTATGGAAGTCCAAGAGCAATTGAGACTGTACGCTCCTTGCCCAAGAAGAAGAAGTTACCTCACAGCATTCATATGTCTAGTGCATTGGATGAATCGGTCTCTTCTCTCGACATCTCATCCAAGGCGAAAGATAGCCCTGTCTCCATCAAGGATTCGGCTGAGGTGAATTTCCGTTCAAGTAAGAGCCGATCAATTCGTAGGCTCGCCAGCAGTGATGGCATCGCGGAGTTGAATAAGCTGGCTCAATGCATGGAATCCTCCACAACCAGAAGATCAAGTTGTAGTGGAATCCGAACCCCTGATCCTGAAGAGATTGTTTTGAAAGATCTGCCATGCCTCATCAAAAATATTGATCGAGATTTGGCCACCGAGCGTGCAGCATACCAACAGCGGCGAAGCTCTGGAAGTGGGCCTATCCCGGAAAAGGCCTCAAGATTGGATGAGAGGAGTTCCACTGCTCACTTTAATAAAGTCCAGCCTCGAAGGTCACTTGAACCTCCCGGTACGTTGGCGTCATGTATATCTGACGATGTGCCAAAGCTTCGAAGGCCGCAGCAAACACATTGCATGGAAGATTCATTCATCTCAACTGAGGAAATCCCTCCTGTGCCAATTATTGTTGTACGAGAAGCTGAGGGGGGCTCTATCGCAGGTATAGCCAAATACCAACCAAAGCGACGACGATCCTCAATAAAGACAATATCTGAAGATAGGGAACGTCTTGGCGAACAAGGCAAATCATTTGATGGAAGAAGACAAAAGGAACTGGCTAAAAGTAGTCCATTGAGGAATCACAACGATATTTCCTCTCGTGAAGGCAACTCTGCAATTAAAAGCTTGAGACGAAAGTTGTCGTCAGGTGCATAGGAAACAACTTAACTATACAGTTAGCGATCTTAGATACTTATTATT
This sequence comes from Skeletonema costatum, assembly GCA_018806925.1. Lineage (NCBI taxonomy): Eukaryota > Bacillariophyta > Thalassiosirophyceae > Thalassiosirales > Thalassiosiraceae > Skeletonema > Skeletonema costatum. The sequence continues at coordinate 194,352 of JAHBBA010001133.1, read as the reverse complement.
TCAGTGCACTCGTCACGATCTTTTTGATAATCAGTGGTAGATCTGATGTGTTCATGCAACATTGAGCTCGCTCATTTGGTACGGCCTTGGCTAATGCGGCGGCTTCATCACCCAGCGATGCGATGAATATTAAATGTGCATGAACTTTTGCGGATTGTAAAGGCTTGAGGTCTTTCAAGGTGATGTCATATCGGTTGAGGTTGGCGTCAGAAATGGCAATAACAAGGGTGTCTGGTGCTGATTCTTCCACGGCAACTTCAATTGCTTCGATTGTATGATCTCCCGCGTACGTATATTGTGTATGTGCAACCATACTTTCTAGCACTCTCAGTTGAGTAGCTTCATCTAGCTCCATCGATGGATGCACGAGGTCAATCTTTGGGGAGGAGCCATTGTGACCAGTGATGTGCAAATTAAACCGCTTGTCCCCCTTAAAACATTCCATGATCATCAGAGTTGCTTCCAATAGACGCTCCAGCCTGCCATCATATCCGAATCTGTACATAGATGCACTCACATCGACCACTAATTTGATGTTGATAGGGTTTGATAGAAATGTATCGCGGTCGGCTGGATTTCCTCGCCTCTTGAAGACATCTCTCTCTCCAGCCAAAACCTCAACAAGGCGATTCTCATCTAGTTCACCTGACGTCTGCCGATGCAACCACTGTCGCTCCTCTTTCCTCTTCTTCAAGTCCTTGAGATACCGTTTCATGTCTTTGATATTCTCCTCTACTCTCGCCCGGACACTGTTGTAACGCTCCCAGTCTAGCTTTCCCATATTGAGTTCCTCTAATTTCTTCGCCAAAGCTTCATTTGCCATTTCTTTCGCACGCTGCTTTGCCTCTTCTGAGACTTGAGCTTTCATTTCATCTGAAATTTGATGGATTGGATGACCTTTATCAAGCCTGTAAGGTCCTCCTCTCCCTCCGAGCCCAGCTGTATCAGATCCTCCAGTGCCACCTGCCCACGTGTTTCCGCCAACATGTGGTGTGTTGTCAGGATCTTCTTTACCGTGCTTGGGACTCGAGGCTCTAGTTTTGGGAGTCGAAATTCCACCTACGCCCCTGCCAGCTTCTACTACTTTCTCTTTGGTCACCATCTTAATGCCTTGGTTGCGAAAGATTTTGTTCAGGTGATTTGAGAGTGAAGCATCAAGACGATCAAACGCCAAGACGTTCTCAATCGCAGTTTGGACCCCCTCATCAGGAAAGGCACTCAAGTGCTTCACAATACTGACAGACTCACGAACAGAAAAGATATATGAGATGACACCTGTCTCATGAGCGACTCTAAGATCCTCCCATACTTTGACGAGCTTATCAATCACATCAGGGTGCACTACTCCTTTGCCGTAACTTGTCAGGATGCGCCGATGACTTTCTTCATCCATCGGAGGGACGATATGGCAAGCAAAGACGTCCGACATGTGACGAGACAGATCATTCCCTTGAAATGGAAAGACAGCGGGATTGGTCAAAGCCCATATCCTGAAGTCGGGATGAATCTTGATATGATTTGACCCATGAACATCTGACTCATCATAACAAAGAACTCGACCATCAGGTAACGACAATTGACCATCTTCAATCAGACCTTTCAGCAGAGCCACCACCTCTGTGGGTGCTTTGTCAGCTTCGTCTAGAACTAAGATACGACCATTCTTTGCAGCTCTTATCAACGGAGAATCATTGAACACGATCTTCCCGTCTTCTACTGACGGACTGAGCATCAATGATTGTATCGTTGTATCTCGATGAAGTTGCGTATACTCTCGCTCGCAATTCAAATGTGATAACAGGTTATCCACGATTTTATTCTTACCAACACCTTGATAACCAGTAATCAATAGTGCCCGTTCTCCAACGCTGTGGCTTACCAACACCTGCCTCATCACATTTTCTTGCATCGGGTTTGGAAAGAACTCCACATTTGGAACAAGCAAAGGGTTGGATGCGCTTCTTTTGCAGGAGTTGAGTAATGGATCTTCGGTGAAGCTGTATTGTTGAGAGAAGAAGTTCTCAAAGAATTTTTTATCATTGGTAACAATCCCGCACCTAGCAAGACACTTTTCAACAATATTTTGCTCCAACTCTGGAAGAAATGAAGTCATCAAGCAGTTGTGAATGATAGAACCCAACTCTTCTGGATTTTGATCGACTCGGCGGCAAATATGCTTGATCTTGCGGAGTGATAATTGCATGGCTTCTTTTTCAGCGTCACTGTCAACAATAACATTATTTAGATATTCCTGTAAATTCAAAATCTTTTCCAACGTGTCTGTGCTAACATTGGGGAATAATCCGCTCAAAACTTCCTGAAGCTCATCTCTCGGCAGAGGCTTTGCGTTTATCCAATGAAACATGCTCTTGATTTCAGGGGTTATCCACGATTTCTCTGAAGGAGGGTGAGCAATTGCAATGCATCTAAACTTATCATTCGCATAAAAAGAAGTCCCATCAGGAAGTACGGCCCATCCCCGCTCTAACAACATTGCAAGGGAAGACATTGTGTCAGACCGAAGTTTGTCTACTCCGTCCATGATTACGTATTTGCCACTTCGAGCTGCCCTCGTGAGAGGTGTGTCTCTCCAAATTGTATCCCCCCTCTCATCAGTACCTCTAGACTGAAGCAAGTCTCTAGCTGTGATGTCTGGGTGGAGGCTAAACAATTCAGAAAAAACTCCAGCTTTGTCAACAATATCCTTAGCAACTGTAGATTTGTAACATCCCTTCGGCCCGACTAGAGCCACTGCGCTGTTTCCACTTTCAAACCCTGCGAGTATCAAGTCTCCAATGGCTTTTGTTGTTGTTGTTTCAATGTAAGATGAACGATTCATCTTTGGTGCAGTAACAGTTTTCACCTCGAACGGAGCCACAATGTCATCTGTTTCAATCATTTCTCCACCTAAACCTATACCATGAGCATTGAGAGCTGCTCGAGGGGTAATATTGTCCTGATATTGCTCCAGATAGCGTACTGCATTGTGAATCAAATCTAGAGACACTCCGCCCGAAACTCCTCCAACCGTCTTCATCAGATATTTCAGAGTGTCAGTATCCAACAACCCATTTGACATTGCACTAGCTGTTACAAACATATCCCCCACATCTACCGGTGACGCCAATCTAGCTTGGAATCTTGATCTTAGCGGTGGATCTAAAGCGATTGTCCCATCATCCTCCGCAATCGTACCAAGAGCGGCAACTCTAAAATCAGGATGGACAGGAATCCCCCCCGGGTGCTCTCCTCGAACATCTGGTGATAAAAGCATGGTCCCATCATCCAATGGAAGCTCTCTATTTTCTAATAAATTGTTTAATGTTGGTAAAACATTCCGTTCCGCTTTTTCAAGTCCATCTAGAACGAGTAATCGCCCATTGATTGCAGCCCTCACAGGAGCTTGATTGGTGTAAATAGTTCCATTGTTCGTGACCTCTTTTCGTTGCTTTAGATCAGCCTCCGATGTATCTTTTGATAACGAGACATATTCAATCTCCCTACCCAGCAGTGACGCATAGAGCAGTATCAATTGTCTCCGCTCCCTCGCTAGATTTGGAAGTCCAAGCAAGAGAAAATCTTGCTGCAACACCAAATCCTTCTGGAGCATCCACCGCAGATGGGAGAGATGACATGGAGGAATGCTACTTTCAATAATATTTTGAAAGTCCAATCGTAGGGGCAGCCTTGGTATTAAATGCGGTGCAGTTCCGATGGGTGGATTCTCAACTGTGATGTCGCCTATCGTGACAGAATTATCCGACACGGTGCCGATTGATCTGATGGTGCGTCGGGTGCAGTTGACGATGAGCTGACGGTGCAATTGCAATGACCGCAAGGAGGAACGCAGCAGGATGACCATAGTGTGTTTCAAAGAGAGATTGTGTTCACTATATTCATTTTGATGGTTGCATACTTACAGCTTCAGCCACTCTTCGATGGTGAAGGTGATGTTGTGAAGCCGAGAGGCTGATTGATGATGCGACAACGGTATTCAGGTAGCGGTGCGACAAAAAGAGTCGGCATCCACGTCGAGCCAGCGCAGCGGAAGCGAAAGTAACTCAGTGAATGAGCCATCACTACTTAGTCACTGGTTGTGGAAGAGCATTTGTGGAAGAGTAATGTAAGAGTTATACATATTCATTAGCACAGCATACGAACTGTGTTCCTCTCGCCCTAATGTAGTATCATCTCCTTTCCTTAGCCGTAACTTATTTTGATCCTTTTTGAAGGATCAAATCACTTTGTTCAGTTTGGAGTCTACGGTTAGACAGGGCACAAACAATATTTATATTATAATATTTATATGCCCTCCTGTCTCCATCGATCCAAGATCTCGCAGGTGAAACGAAGCTTGATGAGAACGACAAGCTTGATGAGAACGACTCCGCTCCTCATAACGAATCAATATGGAAGCACCAACCGTGTTTTATGTTCAATCATTCCGATTCTTTTCAGTAATTATACTTCAGATGTGTACAATGATGATCCATCGCAAACCAACAGTAACATGATTTATCATAGTCAGTCTGAAGTAGTTTCTAGAGCTAATCATTATTTTATGGTATTCCTAATTTCCTGAATTTTCATGGTCAAGTTTATACCAAGCTTTTGTCGCAGATTGTTCAAGCGGCCATTGCTGCAAATCCTGCACGGATTCTTGCACGATTCGTAGACCAGAACGAACTTGTTTGAGCAAACTTGCCCAAGTTCAAAGCCGGATCTTCAAGCTTTTGATTCTGCTGCTCCTGCTGGTTCCACAGCACAGCCGCTGCATGGCGCTTCCGCCTCTTGACGACATTTTTGGGCTTGTCAAGAAAGAAGTGTTCAATGCCAACGGGCTCGACAGGGCGAAGGAGGTCATGCCGAAGAAGGTACTTGATTGATTCAGCTGTAGATTCGGGTGGAGCTGTGGCGACGAGGTTCTTGATTCGGAGTCCTTCTAGCAGCGCGTCTTTGCCGAACTCATCGCGATCGTCCTTGGTGTATGTCAAGCTTCGAAGTAAATACTTGGACTCTCTTTCATATTCACGAAGCTGAGATGCCTCTGAAAAATGGACGGAGCGAAGATGGTGGTGGTGTCTCTTGTTCCTGACGGAGGCGACATCTACTTCCTCTGAATCAAAAGAGGCAAAGGTCGTGGATGACTTCCTCTTCGGCCAGTGTTCTAGGAGAGTATCTCGTCTAGCAGCCTTTTCCGCTGCACAGAATAGACCAACATCAGAGTCTGCACATCGGTACGGCCAGTTCCCTAGGAGTTCTTCTTGATTGAATGCGGTCATTTTCATATGAAGTTTAAAGATGCGGTGTGTGTTTTATGAGAGAACCTCCTCCTGCTCTGTGCTCTTTTGGATGATGTTGAAGCTGTTGCAATTGCAGTTGAAGCAGCAGGCCGGCAGTTCCTTTTCACTGCAAAAGGCCTTTGAAGCCTCATCTGAGCACCTGCACTTGTTTGATGGCCAACGCCGCCTGCTAAAAAAGCCCCCAAACCCCCGCGCGTGGAGGAGAAGGAGGCTCCGCGCGCTCAGAAAAAAATCCCCACAATCACGCCAGATGAGGCTAAAGATTCGGAACTCTAAAATCAGATACCATTAAGGTTATTTCTCGTAGATAATGATTCCCACGTTGATTTGTGAGAAAGCGCCATCTGTGTGTGAGAAAAATACCTTAACCCTAATGGTATTTTCAAACCCCTTTTAAGGATATTGCAGGCTACTTTAGCAAACACACGAAGATGGTTTTCTTACTTCCAGACCTTAGATGAGAAAGCAGCAAAGAAGCTAAAAAACGGGACCGGTAGAAATACATGTATTCGTGTGAAAGGTACAGGGACATAATATCGTTCGTTTCAAAAGCTCACTCTGTTACCAAACGCAAGATTGACCAAGAAAGGAAGCGTGAGAATGACGAAGCAGGGGAATGATCATTGCGTTCGGAGTGATGGCATGCTCCACAAACTTTTAGTTTTTTGAACATCAACATCAACATCATCCTCTTCATATTTATATATTTTACGTTATTGTTATCTCTATTTTTCAAAGACTAAGAAATAATTCACATTCACTCTAGTCGACCTCCTCATGGAGCCATCAGATCAGTCCCAACGAGCGTCATCACCTGCAGATGTTGACTCGGTGCGCAAGAAATTGCAGGCAGGTAGGAATAGAAAGAGGAAGAGTGGGGAGAAGAGGACGAAGGATGTAAAGTCTCAGAAGAATAGGAAACAATATGAAAAGAGGAAGAGGAAGTCAAAGTTGACACAGGCTGCAGTGAAACCCGAGGCGCCTCTGTCGTTTCCAGATCATATTAGCTCTGTAGGAGTGGGGCAATCCAGCATGAGGGAGGATGTTGTCATGGCGGATGAAAATCAAGAGTTGAAGAGCGGTGATGGGGCGCCTTTGTCAGAGCCTGCCTGCCCCCTTCTTCACACATGCACGCCCGTGGTGCTCCCTTTATAATCCAATCCGACTTTTCCTCCAAACGCTTTGACACTTGATCGAACACACTCTCAAATATGAACGCATCATGTTCGGACTGTGGAGCCGTTGGGTCCTTCGATGGCCCTTCTCTTCCTCCCTTCTCCGATATCCTTATCCTTCCCACTCTTCATCAACGCCCCCCACTCCATTCCCCACCCGGCTCCCCACCTCGCAATTGTGTGTCTCTTGTCGTTTGTGACACGAATAGGTAATCGATGTGGTACATCTGTTTCAACTGCCAATCATCATTACCAGACAAGTAGAAACTGCAGAGCTGTTTTGGATTCACGATTCTTTCGCCGTTCCACACGCACACCAGCACATAGGTACTTAGTCGTAAAAATGCCGGCATGCAGTGTCCTTTCCCGATCAAGACGCTGCGCCGACCAAATGCATACAGTGAGCTCACACACCATGCCAGGGAAGATGTTCCTTTTGCATTGTCAAATAACACAAATCTTCTAAATTGCATAGGCATCTCCCAAAACATGAGCATGAAGCAATTCTCTTTCAAAGAGGCTGTGAAAGGCAACTTTACAAGCAGGCGTCAATCTTCTAGCTCAATAATGCATGTGGATGGCAATCGTCCACAAGAGGGAAAAGACATAACTATGACCGTCCCAAAATTTTCTAGCATAACCGAAGAGGAGGAAGTAGACATTAGTAATTACACACAAGATGATCTCGAGCGTCTACGGTTAGAGGATCCGTTCTTGTATTACTCGATTCCAGCTATGAAGCGAAAACTATGTGAGAGTGACAAATCTCCCATGAATAGCCCAGCCAGTAGTGATGCGTCATCGCGTCGATCCTCATGCCCAACCATTCTCCTCAGCAGTATGGACGACCAGAACAGCAGCAGCGTAGGGAATCAGTAAAACGCACCCGTCGCGTATCAGTTGAGCCTCACCCTTCAGTCGTATTGAACACACATCATGGATGAAATGAATTTGGATGACGAGTTCGATGATAGTGACATGGACGAAGAGAACGAGAAGCTCATCCAAGCGCTAGCAAATGGCACATTTGATCTGTGAAGATAAATATGTTACAACAAGACTGTGACAAAGAATTCGCTAATATGTATAATAAAGAAGTACCGACTTCATTATTGTATATAATTGTAGAGACAACTCAATCTGAAGTGGTCATATTTGCTCTTGCAAGAAGCTATTCTGACAGCTTAGGGCTGAGCTCTTTCCCTAATCGTTTACATTGATTAGCAATACACTTCTGAGGCATCCACATTCACAATCTTCTTCTCTGGTAAGATGAACCCAGTAAGTTCAGTGTCCAAACCAATCGCATATTGTACTCTCCTTGTTGCAAACCTCTTTTGGCGTCATGACCAAAGATGACCAGTTCGGATCCTTTCCACTTGGCAATGTTTTCTTTTTTTCTCTACCATCAACTTCGTCTGGAATAGAAATCAAGTCTCGAATAGAAAAAATTTGGTAGCAGGCCTGCTTGGAGATGTGTCAAATCACTCAGATCAGATGCGACAAGCGGTAGGTAGCGGTGCGACAAGAAGAGTATCAAGGAAACACTTCGCTCGCTTCCACGGGATGTCGATATGTACATACTCGGTGAATGAGCCATACATGTCTATCTGGTTGTGGAAGAGCATTTGTGGAAGATAATTTAAGAGAGGCTCTAGAGAACGAATCCAGATAAATGGTGCTAGTAATCCACTTATTAAAAGCACGTCAAGTATGAAGTCAACAAACAAAAAGGTAATCAAATGAAATCTCAAATCAAAGCGCCTGTTCTACCGGGCGCTCACACAACAGCAGCATCACCGTCATCCTTCCTCGCAATCTTGTATTCTCTAGCTCCAGGAAGGTTTGGACCAATACTGTTTGCACCGTGCTTGATACATAGGGTTCTGCGCACAGCATTATTATTACAGCCTGGTACACTGCATGACTTGAGTTTTGCTCCATGTCTCACACAAACGCCATTCCGACGGACCAAATTATTGCAATCAGGAAAGATGCAAATTTTGGGTTTCTCATTCAATTTCGCCCCATGTCGTTTACACCTGCCTCCCTGCTTTTGATTGTTTTGGCATCCTTCAAAGCTGCATTTCTTCACTGGAGTGCCACCATGTGCTACACACTTTGCCGACTTCCCTCGACCAATTTTGTTACATCCCTCCACAATACAACGTTTGCGTGCCCTCTTCTTTTTGGTCGGATTGGTACTTTCTTGGATATTTTTATTCGTTGTAGTAACCGTTTCCGGCATTGCTGCCACCGCCACTGAGGGGGGCTCGACGTTGCTATCCTCCATGACACCGTTATTGTTATTGTCTACAGAAGACACTAAGGAATCCTGATCATTGACGATTTCCGAACAGAGAATTTGGGATAGTTCCGCATTTTCCGTGTCATCGTTGTCGTTATTGACATCAAAAGGAGGCAGTGCTGCAACCGGAGGAATTGCTGGTGGTGGTGCAACTGCAGCCGGAGGAATCGCTGGTGGCGGTGCAACTGCAACTGGTGGTGGTGGCGGTGCTGCCACCGCTGCTGCTCCGTTCTCAATTGCGGCAGTTGCTGCAGCCTGCGCACGAGCAGCGGCTAATTCTTTACCATGCTTAATGCACGTTCCTCCCCTTTGTGCAAATTTATTGCACTTGGAAAAGTTGCATCGTTTGATAGTACATTTTGCTCCATGCCTCTTACATTTCCCTCCCTGCTTTTGATTGTTTTGACAACCCTCCACAGAACATTTCTTTACCGGAGTGCCACCGTGCCCTACACATTTTGCCATTTTGCCTCGAGCAATGTTGTCGCATCCTTCGACGACACAGCGTTTACGGGGATATTTTTTCACCACTGCACCGTGAGCGACGCATAAACCCCGTTGGACGGCGTACTTTGTTTGTTTTTTGTGCGGGGGAGAGAGGAGACGTTAATCATTAATATTATACGGTGAACGGCCACAAATAAAAGCAACCATCAAAAGCAAAATCTCACCTTGGCACACCCACTCATTTTACATTGATAATATTTCTTCCCATCCTCTTTGAAAGCAAGTATGCCTTGCGAACAACCACTCACTCCGCCGGATTTCCGTTTCTTTTGGTCCGGTCCCTCCTCGTCCCCCGCTTCGTCTTCTTCTTCTTCGCCTGAATGCTTACGTTTGTTTCCCTGTTCTTCGTCACCACCACTCAAGAAAGGATGATCCTCCCCTGCTATTACCACACATTGTTCTACCTCCTCGTTGTTCATTGTCGTATAGTTGTACTTGTCGTTGTCTCCCGTAGCAGGAATTTTTTCAGCAACGAATGCCAACGTCAAATTTACCAACTCTTACTTTTGAATTCCCGCCACAATTTTTGGAGGGGCAATGTTAATCCTTCCACAATTTTCGCGCGCCTGGGGATACTCGGGGATGGTGAGTGGTGGTCGGTGGAGACGATGTAGTGCAGGGTGAAGTATATAGGCGAGGTTGATGCGGCGAGGAATAAAAGCATAATAATATTGACGTGACTTTGTGATTCCCCATGAAGTTGTTTACTGCACAACCGTTTCTTACTACAACGAAGAAGTATCTAACTACCTACTTCCTATTCCTACTGGAGTGTTCGTATCTTTCCCCCTGACTTGTGTGCACTGTGCATGTGAAGATTTGGTCCATGCATACAATCATCAGGCTGCCTTTTTGACACTTGTATTGTGCATCGGCACCTCTCATATGTCCTTGAATTGGCGGTCGACAACTCGGTTGTGAAGCTTGCACTTGCATGACCCTCCATCTTTCAATGAGTTGCTCGATGGTACATCTGTCTTCCAACTCACAAGACGAAACTTAGCAAAGAATACATCTGCAGTCATTCTGCGGAAGATAAGCTATGGCCTCTCCATCTTCGGAACATGTAGCTTGAGTATAAGCAACCATGCCGTTGCTCTTCTGAACTTCAGAGCCAGAGCACTCGAGGAAGTCAGTCTTTAAAGCCAGCGCGCATACTTTGCCATACACGGAGCAAGAATACCACTCGGCGTCATGTTTCTTTGTGTTGCACTCTTCGAATGCTGCTCTGATAGCGATAGCGATAGTGATTAAGTATTGTACCAAACTCTCGATTTAAATTTCTCATTACTTTCATACATGCGTTAGGGCGCACTGCGTCGTTCTAAACAACTGCAGATACACTGTCTTCTACTTGTGCAAAAGTCTGTCTAGTTTCAGAAAATTGTCGCCAGAGAGGGACTACTTAGACATCAAAATTGTATGGGTATGGCTGACTTATTTGCCTGTGAAGCATTAGATAGAATACTGGTGAACCTTACCAAGCATCGTTGCTCTTCGTACGACTTTCTTTGTCTGAGCAAAAGAGGCTATAGCAATAGCCCTTGCGGAATGATGATCTTCTCTCGCCTGCTCCACTAGCACTGCATCGGTACATCGCTCTCTGCAAGCACTCATCTCGACCATGAAGCCAGCTGTTAGGAAATTCTCGATGCCAACACAGCAGACGCTGCTCTCGTCATCGCCTGCATAATTGAAAGGAACCCCAGCCAACGCCTGCGCACGAACGTGGAAGACATCTTGCGCGACGGCTTGTCTCATTGAATGAAAGTCTGCCGCAGTGTACCATAGCTCATTACGAGCAACGTCATTCTTCTTGTCATAATCTTGTTGCCGATTAACGATGTACAGCAGTGCAGTATCAGCAAATCGTACCGAAACAGTCCTAGTCGAGCTCATTGTTGTTGATGTTTATTTCACGAATGATAAGTAGCAGCCAGGTAGCAAGGCATTGCAGAGAAGTTCACTTGATGTAAGTAGTAGTTGCTCAGCAAAAAAGAGAGGCCTTCATCCATAATTGTAAAAGCGAATAATGCATGGCAGTCCCGTATCGTCGCGGATGAACTCACAACATCGGAAGCACGTGCTCCCTGACACCGCCTAACCCTAAATAACCCAACCCCACTCTTCCATTCTAGGATATGTACTGCACAAAAGTACCCATCACATTGTCCAAGGCTGTGAGTTTGTTTCTGTCAAGTGCTCAACCGGCAAGTGTGTTGATATGAGAAGGAGTGCTAATTGTCATTGCACACATCATGCGCTTACTTACACTAGCAATTTCCAGTTTAAAGCGTGTTTAGTAAATCAAAATTCATCAAAATTCTAGTAGAGGAAGAGTACTATAGAGGTGCTCAATAAAAGAAAAATCCAACTAACTAGGACGACGATGAACCTTGCCTCTGCTCTTCTTTTGCTAACACGAAATCTTCTATTCGCCATCATTTCATCCAACCTAATTAAACGTTTCGCACCCTTGTTCCGTTCCCTAGCCGCATGTTGTGCTTCCTCCGTGGCTTGCTTAATCTGCATCTTCGAAAAGCCTGCGTCACGCATAAGGAGGTATTGACGACGGGAAGGCTGGATGAATAGTTCATCCCCTTTACGTCGTGGATTTAACGGTGTGGGATTATCAGGTGTGACGGATCGGAGTTGTTCATAGTTTTCTATATCATGGACGGTTGTGTGAGGGACGTACTTGTAGTCTAGTGAGATGGGTGGACCATTTATCGTGGGACAAACTCCAAGAGTGACACCGTAAGAGTAGATTATGAGATAGGAGAAGGAGACATTTCCTTTCATGGAGTGTTGGGACGACTCTCCGGATAGATTTGATGCGATGGAAGTTTGAGAAGTCCTGAGGCTCGACTTGAGACTTGATTTGAGTGGCCCTCCTTGACTGACACGACGTGATGACGGCGATTGGCCGAGTTCGTCAGGTCATTAGTTGGCCGCACTTCCAACTGCTGCCCTTTGTAAAGAGACTTATCAAGACAAACGTCATTAGACGCAACGGAATCATCGGCACCTGCATTCTCTTCATCGTCCTCCTCCTCCTCCTCAATAGCAGCGGAGTGCATGTCCGGCACCATAGTGAGAAGGCTAAACGACTTCTTTTGACGCTCCACTTCCGATGGGAGCCGTGCCATGGACATTGGCCATCTCATCATTGAGCCACCGCCGGTCGTAACTTGAATGGGCCTCGTCGATTTAGCGGCATCAACGGAGCGAGGAGAAGACGATTCATCGATGAACGTAACGTCATCGTCTCTGGCTTCTTCGGAGGGAGGCGTTACCGCCTTGCCATTCATATCTTCCATTACATCGGCGTATGCGTTGAGATCAGGGCTCTCATACATTTCGTGCATGGAACGGCTGAGAGGGTTGATTCTTCTCGGTATGTTGGCGATGGAGGGTGCAATACGATGAGTAGGTAGGTGATGACTGCTGCTGTATAACTTATGAGCGTTACCGTCTTGGCATTCTTCTTCTTCATTCCATCGCATCGGCATATGCTTTGAGATCAGGCAATAGATAGATGGTTGATTGTTCTGGGCATGTTGGTGATGGCAATAGATACGGCTACAAAAGGACAGGTGATAAATGGGTAAAAATTCGGGATGAGACTTTCTCACCAGATTGATTTTTGAATTAGCGACCCCCATTACCATTACCATTATAATACTTCGCCGAGGTGTAGTACAGCCAGGTGCAAATTGGTAGAACGGTAGGCGAGTGGGTTGATGCAGCGAGGAACTATTTTATTGACTGACTTGCTGTACTGACTTCTTGGCTTCCCCATGAACGAAGAAGTTTTATGCACAACCACAACCGGTTCTTACTAAAATACAACGAAATATGTAACTACCTACTTCCTGCCTACTTGAGTAAGATCTAAGATCTCTCTCTAAACAATAGCATATATCCATCCAAGTTCGCTACCAGCAAACTCCTTCAATCATTCATCTCTATAAACAAGTTTCTCTAAATAAATAATCTTCTGGTCCCAATCAGTCTCAGCAATCTCCCTGCGATGCTAGTCATTCGCTCCCTCGGGTTTCTTTCCATCTAGTTTGAATCTTCGCATATCTCTAATTGCAGATGGACATACAAGGATTACCACAACAAGAATGAAAACAGCGAAGGTACCTAACCAACTTGGCCACCACACCCCAAGTGGATTCGTCAAGATGAGCGTAGTGAATATCCACAAAATTAACTGCATAGGCGTTCCAATTTTCAAGAAGTCCTTCATTTTGTATCCACCTGGACCAAAAATCAACAAGTTCGTCTGGTAACCAAATGGAGACATGAAGCTTGCCGACGCTGAAAGCATTAAACAGTAAGCCATGGTCTGATTATCCACACCTTCAGTAGAAGTAGATGCTGTTATTGCAATTGGGAACATCAATGCTGCTGCTGCATTATTGGTAACAACGTTGCTGATCAAAAATGTGGCAAAATATACTGCTCCGTACAGCCCAGCCGGACCTATCCCGATTCCAACCCCTATTTTGACCAAGAAGTTGGCAATCACAGTTGCAAGACCGGACTCTGTAAGTGCACTGCCAATTCCATAAGCGGATGCAATTGTGATGTATACCTCCCAGTTAACAGCGTCACGACATTCCTGCTGTGAAATTATGCCTGCACATACCATGACAATCGAAGCAATGAGACCCAAGACAAACAAGTTGGAAATATTGAGTTCTGCCATGGAAGGTATCATTGGGCCAATTGTTGCAAAGACCAGCATGATTAAGGTGATGAGGAGGGCCCATTTTAGCTTGTTCAATCGTGGCGGCTGTGAGTCTGTCAAATGAACGCGGCGAATAATCATGGGTTAGACCGACAGCAAACATTTATGGCGAGACGTCTCCTGAATTTGAATAACTTACCTTTCACTTCAGAAATTAGAGCGAAGGATCGTTGATTATCTGTATTCCTTGCAATGAACGTGGGGCCAGCTTCAAGGAGAAGCACATCACCCGAGTTGAGCTTAATATTACCAGGGTAATCTTGAATGCGCGTCCCGTTTCTGTGAACTGCGATAACTGCAGCACCGTACTTGGTACGAAAATGCATTTCAGCTGGAGTTCGACCAACTAGCGGTCCTTGCTTGGCAACGACAGCTATTTTGCGAGCGACAAGTTAGCAAGCAGAATTATGTCAACAAATAGATTGTAGGCAAAGCAAAGAAAACTCACCCTGCACGAGGCGCCGGTCAAATTTATTCTCCTTCACTCCCTCCAATACTTCTTTTTGTGTTGATTCTAGACCAGGAACTTTTCTCAAATCCACTATGGCATCTGCTGAACCAGCGAACCAAATGATATCGCCCTCTCTTAAAGGCTCTTCTGGTCGCACAACTGTCGCTCGTTGGGCGAAGTTGGAGGAACCCATGATACTTCCTTCGATGGAATCGTGCAGTCCCGTATCATTGAAAACACTGGCTTTGAATGTCTTCTTCATATTCTTCTTTGCCTCCTCCTTTGAGAGAGGTCGCTCAACTTCAACCACGAATAAACCAGTTAATTTGTCCAGTCCAGCTTGAGTAATATTTTTGCCAATGTGCTCTGAATCCCGAGATACTTTCGTAGCATTCAAGTATTCGCGTGATGCATTACCAACATCATCATCTTCTTTTTCTTGGAACAAAACTCGCAAATCACGCCATGCGTTGACCATCACTTGATTGTTGTCGTTGATATAACTAACAGTGAAGTGATCGTCTTCTTCTTCCTCGTTGGCTTCAAGATCTTCCAAGTTGGGATGCGATATGATCCGCTGGAATTTACCAGCGACAGACTTGAACAAGGAAGTGTTGTCACTTATTTTTGGAGTCACTGCTCGAAAGAGGCCCGCTGAGTATTGTTTATTAGTTCCTGACTCAACGTAAAAGTCAGGAGGTGGTCGCACTAACAGAGGTGAGTCATCTTTTGCTTGGAGTACCAAGATGTCGCCGGGTGCAAAGCACACATCACGAAGAATCTCGACCTTGCTGCCATCAGCTTTGGAAACAGCCATTACCGCGGCTTTGTATCTACTCATAAAGTCTACGTCAGCCAAAGAAACACCAGCCAAACTTGATTTGTCAGTTACTTGTACCCTGATAACAGGCATACCCCTGCTCAACGCTGCCCCGGCACCTACCTCTTTTTCAAGTAGCGCCATGATACTTTCCTCCATCTCCTCCGGTTCCATACGGACATCCTCGATAAATTCACAACGCCATACGGACACACTGCGGTCAAGAATGACAGCCGCTTCTGTGTGATGTAGCTGAAGTCCAACCGAATGTAAACCTTTAGAGATATTCAATAATAAGCCAGGTCTATCTGCCGCATTGATACCAACGATTACGACATCCTCCAGGCTCTGCGAATCAACTGCAACAACAACTTTTGGGAGTCCAGTAATAATCTCGGTGCTGTCCGCTTGACCAAATCCTCTTATTGCATCTATGCAAGGAATGGTTGAGTGTAAATTGGTACATTCTGCCTGGGGAATCAACGTTCTCGACAATTGGACTTACCTGTCATTTTATTGATCGATTGCAGTTTATCTTGCTCGGGTCCTAAGATAGATAGTCTCCTCTTCGATGTGTGCATAACATCAACATCAATAATCATCCTGCCAGAAGTTGGCCCTCCTTCGAGTTTCTGCTTGGGATCTGACTCCTCTTTTACGGAGGCCGCAAATCTTACTTGCTTTCCTGCCATCGCACTTTCGTCAAACTCATCTGCCAGAACACTTTGAGCTGCTTGATTTTCAGTGCGTGCAATGGCGTCGTTTTCACTTGTCACCACTTCTAAACCATTTTCAGCACAGAATTTACCAAACTCTTTCACCATTCCAGTGAAATAAAGAATATCTCCGACGTTCAAGACAAAATCTGGTCCAACTGCTCTGTGCACGTTACCCGTGCTCGCACGATAAACCGACACGAGGTATCTGTGAAAAGTAATGCATGGTGAGAGACATTGATTAGGTGCATAATGTAAACGTCAATGCATTCATACTCACACTCCTCCAGTATCCCTCAAGCCAGAACGCTTCACCGTTCTCCCAACGGCAGGACTCCATTGAGTCATCAGTGCACCCAAGAGAATATTCCCATCATCCATAGGAAGAGCTCGTTCTTTCTCCTTCAAACCACCAGGAAGAGTGCAGGGGGCGAATACAAGGATATATGTCATCCCAACAAATGCAATTGGAACACCGTATTGCCCAAGTGAGAATAAACCAATGTCATATTCCCCCGGAAAATTATCTTGCAAAAGGCCATAAACAACTAAATTGGTACTCGTGCCAATCAAAGTGCAAGTTCCACCAAGAATACTAGCAAACGACAATGGAACCAAAAGCTGTCCCACCGGCATGGACAGAGTTCGACACCACTTTTGAACAATTGGGATCATCACAACTACCACGGGAGTATTGTTCAAGAATGCAGATATAAAAGCAATGGGTAACATGAGACGGAGTTGTGCGCCCTGAACGCTATTCGGACGACCGAGCAGTTTTGCCATATACCAATCTAATCCGCCGGTAAGTTGAATTCCCGCAGCAACGACGAATAGAATCTTTGGAAGTAGAATAATTTAGCAGTGTTATGTTGAAAATAATATATATTGAGTAAAAATAGAGAGCACTAAAAAGTAAAGACGTGTCCTAATGAACTCACCATCACAGTAAGCACAGCCACGTTTGCAAATCCAGCCACACCCTGCTGCACCGTAATAATTTGTCCGGCCATGCAAGCCGTCAACGCTGCCAACATGACCATATCGGCTCCTATCTTATCCGAAATTAATAACGCAAACATAACTAATAGGACGACACCGACGTATATCATTTGCCAGAGTTCCCCCGGCTGAGTTGTTGGTGACGATGTTGGGGCATTCGTGTTATTAGCTTCTTGGAGGTGACGAAGATAATAATGCTCATGGCCATCGCCATCAGCTGTCCATGATGATGGATCACTCATTGTCGCTATTAGAGTTGCTTACTACTACACAACCACCGTTGAAAGTTATAAAGTAGCCACCGTAATCAACTATACATAGACAACTCCGCCCGATAATTGCTCAACTCCAACCAAGACACCTCCTATCCTCCCTCAATCACAGCTTGCTACTTTTGGAGGGAATTGTGGAATTTGGTCGGTCATTGAGAATTTGCAAAGGTCATCGGAGTGGTGATCGTGATCCTATTATTTGTCTGCAACCGACTTCCTCTAAGTAGTATGTTCATGTGTAGCATGTATTCCCTCGATGATCTGACTTTAGTGTTGTACATATCGCCTCTACTTGATTTATGGGGTTCGGAGTTGCAAGCACATGGAACATGCACAGTTGTTTTATTGGCTGAGAGAGGCAGCCCGAGGCAGGGGTACGTGATAGTGGTATGGAAGATGCTTCACACAATACATGACAGCAGAAACGCCGAACCAAATGAAGACCACAAAGCAGTTATTAGAAAAAAGATCGAGGTAGATGTATTCGGCATGCCTACTTGTTTATGTGAAGTGGATGGTGGATGTGATGATGTGAGGTACGTAAAGGTGGATGTTTATGCCAGCTCTGCACTGGGCATGACGGGACTGCTTTGATGAGTTGAGAGCATACCATAGTTAGGGTTGGGGTTCAATCCCAGTGAAGCAAGAGCAAGAGGCAAGTGGAAGCAATAATGATGATACAGCAATCCTTTCAGTAATTGATCAGGCGCAGCTGAAATAAATGTCATTAGAAAAGACTATCTATGACGAGCACATTTCGATGAAACATTTTATTTGTTACTAATAATTAGCTATGATACTATCCGATGTTTCTCAGGCAGGTGCTTGCCAGTCACTTACTTCCTGACATAGCAAAGTCCGGGGTGACTTCTCAAAATTGAATTACTTCCTTATATAGCAAAGTCCGGGGTTACTTCTCAAAATTGTTGTGTACAAAATAAAGTCACTGAGTCTTGGACAGGAGCTTTGTTAGAAAGCCATCGATCTCTCCTAAGTCAGCCTCTCCCAAACCGACGAGCAGCTCATCCATTGCCAAGGACGGATGGCACTCGAATGTAAGTCGCTCCTTGCGTGTAACTTTCATTGACTGACTGCGAGGCCTTGGAGTGGTCAACTTTCTTGAGAGAGAGTGCCGCCTTGTTGACTGCAGGAATGGAGTAGTACAAGAATGGGTCTATTTTATAAGGAGTAAGGCGCATAGGAAGCAGCAGGAATGTGGTGAGAGACCATAGATCCTACCATATGGAATGTGATAGCAAAAACAACAACTGTGCATACCTGTCTTCTTAAGCAACTTCAGATCTTCCTCGGTCAAAGATTGCAAGTCGAGCTCTTCCTCGTCCTTCTTGTCGGGAAAAGTAGGGACGAGGATGGTGGCAGGCAACCTCATCTGCATGACGTTCAAGGTGTTGATGAATTTGTTTAGCGTCATAATGTTGGAATGATGGAGTATTGTAAGCAGCCGCGTTCACAGCAGAAGTATGAACAGTTTGTGTGCAACCTTTTGAGGACGTTTGCAACAGTGGCTGGCTCTAGAGAGCTAAGCATGAGGCAGGCACACTCAATGACTACATAACTGGTGGCGAGGAATGTCACCGTCACCGTGCAGTATTTGTGCTGAGGTGACAGTGGAGATACGCTTACTGTAAGGGAAATCACGAACTAAATGACATCCGCGAGTGTAGAAAGTTGCAGTAAGTAAGGTGTATTTAAGGTGCTGTAAATGCTACTCCTATCCTACCCAGCAAACAAACCTGCTTCAGATTTCCGAGGAAAAAGCGTGTCACTTCATTCTAGATACACACACTTTACAATTACTCCGCTGTTGATGTTGAGCCCGATCTGGTTAACCCTCAGCACAGAACCGACATGTAGATGTAGAGGGAGAATGGGTTCCACGCTGACTACATACTGTTACAGCAGAGACAATGGTGCCCCGATAGCACACTTGATAGAATGAAGAAGATGAATACATACTGTCATCTTATTCTTATTGCTAACAAGTATCGACTTTTCACGCAGAGGGCTTCCTCCGTTTCTTGAAGTATGAAGAGTCGAGGAACTCTCTGATGACGATACGGTGCACTTATTTCTAACTTATTGTTCAAGCAAAGAAGTACCATATTTGGCATATGCCACTGCCACTTCTTTGAAGTGCTTTGCTTAGAAACCTCACAATGTGGTACTTTCGATGAGTTCCATTGGGCACAACAGTGCGGTGGCTGTAGACAACTCAGCAAGTCGTACCGGTATCTGAGTCCCAGTCCTACTTTTGAGAACACGCTCTGCGAAAATCGAAAATCACGCTCTTCGCTACATACATAGCTGCATTCCTCATGCTAAAATCCAACCAGAGCTGTAAGTACCTCGTGAGAGAATGGTATAGCAGTGCTCTTTGATGGAATAATAGTAGGAAAATACGCCATGCTTCGACAACTTGGAGCAGCCCTCTCATCAGAGCTAGACGGCAGCGGCTACGATGGTAACGAACAACAGCAACATCAATCCGAATCAATAAATCCAATGTTCTCTGCTCAACAAGATGACATTGACCTCACCGAAATCAACCCCCTCGATCTCTTCTGCTCCTCAATAGACTCACTCTGTGGCAAATCCATAGATTTGACCATCCCACACAACTCCGGCTGGGCGGAACGTCCTTCATGGAGACAAAATTCACATCTACCCAACAATGGTGATAATCGTGAAGAAAGTCGTGTATTATGTCGACGTGGCATCCCCCCTTCGTTACGGTGTGCCGCATGGATCATCAACGTTGTCTCCGCTGCCAATTTAATCATGTCCAAATCTGACTGTGATGACTATGGCACATTAAAAAAGGTGCGAGTGCTCGAACACGGGTGGGATTTAGTCCTCAAAAGTATCTTCCCCGACCCGTCGGATTTGGAACGTGCCGAGGTGTTAGATTTCGGTGTAGGTCATGATCAGTTAATTAATATATTGATGAAAGATCATGGGGGAAATATTCCCGAGAGGGGGATTCAATCGCTGACGAAGGTGTTGCATGCTGCACGTGATAGTTTGGGGATTGAGTATTGTTTGTGGCTGCCTGACATTACATGTCTATTGCTGTCGTTCATGCCAGAGAGCTATGCCTACTCGACAATCCGTGAGATGATCAATGAGGACTCATCTTATTTTTTGGCAGTGTCGAGAGTGGAACATTTGGCATGGTGCAAAACATTTGCTGATTTGATGCGACGATGTTTCCCTCAAACAGCGGCGATTATGGGGCAGATTGGGGCGTTGACTCCACTTGGATTGGACCCAATAATGAAGAGGTTATTTGTTACATTATTGAAGAGGGAGCATGTAATGCGAGTTATGGATATTTTTACTGGGGAGGGAGCCCATGCCATTTTTCGTATAGGGACTACTCTATGTTGTCTCTCTCATGCTCATCTTGGCGAATCGATACGTGAACGTTGCGATAACGCAGCCACGTTTTGGGAGGGTGTACGAAGATTTGCACACAGTAAACACTTTGATTTCGAAATCTTTTTGAGCCAAGTCTACATGACCAAGAAGATATTGGGATTCAGACGTCCAGTCTTTCCTCGTCCTGAGGTTGTCTCGAGAATAATCTCTGAGAATGAAGTTTGGGCAGAGAATAATTTAACCAACATATCCGTCCATGAAGAAAAGAAACCGCTGGGGTTAGTGGAAGGGGATGTTCCAATGACATTGGCAAAGGATAGTTTCGAACGTTTGTGTCTGGCAAGGTGGCTACCGCCGGTATTGCAATCGACAAAGCTTGACTTGATCTATTCTACCTCCCACCATGGGAGAAGCCTCGAGATGTTTTATCGGTGCTGTTCATCATCTAGACATACAATTACTCTCATGGAGGTACTAGGGACGGATATAGTGATTGGTATGTATGCCACGCACACATGGAAGAGTAATCCCGATGGATACGGCGATGGTGGCTGCTTCTTGTTCCGGTTGACGCCAAATGCAGAGTGTTTTCGCTTCAAGCCAACCTTTTCCTCCTTCGGCGCTGAAGAGGGAGATGATGAGAAGAAGGTCACTCGTTTGCAAGATGTTGGACAATTAATGATTAGCAGCGAAAGTTTTATATCAATGGGGGTAGGCGAAGGGGGGGCATCTGGATTGAGATTGAATGAAGATTTGACGAGAGGGTCGACATCAAAATCAATGGGGTTCGACAATGACGAATTGGTGGGACCGGGCATTGAAGTCTTTGATGTAGGATTAGTAGAGGTTTACAGATTTATCCGTGATGTGGACAATAAACCAGTGGATGGTGATGTTGATCCTTGGAAGGGAGTGTTTGAGTAAAGTCAGAAGCAGTGGCGTGGTCTTATCACTTTTTAGTCACAGACGGACGCTACACACTTCCACTCTGGCAGCAATGTTGATTGAGCGGTGAATTTGAACTATGTTACGCTACAATTTCTAGAGTGAGACTGACGCACCATTGTATCAACCGTTTCAGTAATCTGTTCCTACTCTCCCTAACACTAAATCGAGACACCCTAAACAAACAACACTGATAGAAGTCGACCGGATGTCATCATCAAGTTAATGCAGTGCATAGTCTCAGGCAGTCTCCTCTTGAAATACTGCGAGCGTGAATGATCCAACAGACGACACTATCATCTCGTAATTCTCAGTTCTCATTCGAACATTCTCTACGCGGTTATCCTCTGGATGATCAAATAGATCTTTAATTTGAGCAGCGCTATCGTTGTACAACTCGGTGATATGATGAGCGTGTTGCACGGCCCTTTCGTTCGAATCCATTGTGTGTCGAATAACAATGCCGTCACTATTGAGAATTATGTAGGCTTTGAAGCCAGGTGTACTCTGTAAGTCCTTGAGGATCTCATCCACTTGATTGGCTTGATTGTGAGCCATCTTCTCTACTTTGGGGAGGGAGGAAAGAATGCTGGTGCTTTGTGTGGAGAACGAAAAAATGCGATTTGATTTTTTAATTCTGGCACCCAAAATGACAGCAAGAAAAAGAAATCAATGCTAACAAACTCAACTCAATGAAATCAGACTCTCCCCCGTGAACGAATTCGACAATCGGTTCCAATGAGGAAAGTGCAACATCGCGCGCTTGGTTTCGACCATTCGCACGGCACGAAATTTCAATTAAAGAATTGTTCGCTAATCTTCTTATCGTTGTTGGTTTGTGCTTTCGGCCACAATGAAGTGCATCTGCCTGAAATAAATTCTGTCCCCGGACCGCCTGATTGGGCCATGTTGGATGTCATTGGAGCAAATACACTACAAACCACATTCTCGCCGCCGCTATGGGATGGTGGCTCCCCCGTAACTTCCTACTTGGTGGAATGGGACAAGGAAGCTGGCGTGCCAGAGGTGCAGCGGATTGTCACCTCGCAAAATCTGTATGCAAATGAGATTCAAACAATCACAACTTCGGTGCCCGATGTCAATGAAATTCAAGTTATTCAAACGACGGCAACACCTCAGGCCGAGGTACAAGCAATCACTGTTTCGCCATCCTACGGCGATGCAACGATTGACAGCGCATACAGCTTTGCTCTTAGTCTCGATACAATAAATACGGGGGGATCGCTCCAATATTCAGGACAAATCAGCGCTAATGCAGCAGCGGATGGATCGAGATCTTCCATAGCACAAATATTGGAAAATATGACCAATATTCATGGCAGGCCAACTGTGGAGAGACTCGAGATGAATCCCGATGGAGGTCATACATACACGGTGACTTTTCCCATGTCAATGGGCAACGTTCCTGAGATGGAAGTGTTCATGACTGATCTTCCAGTCTCGGTAACAACCCTACAGGAAGGGAATCAGCTCGAGGGATCGTTCCGTCTAGAATACATGGGCGAGCTAACAGCCGATATACCATTTGATGCATCAGCCGCAGAGATGCAGAGTCACCTCGAGAGTCTAGATGCGATCGATGCAGTCTCTGTGTTGCGAAGCATTGCTGATGAACAGAATGGCTTTTCGTGGGAGGTTGAGTTTTTGTCCGATAGCAATGGGGGAGATATTGAGTCGATGAAGGTACATGGGGATGGTCTTCGAACGAGCAACTCCATTGGTGGAGCAAAAATTGAATCTGTCGGTGGCCGTGATGGAAGTTATATTGCCGGTACGTTCGTGCTCACCTTTCAAGGCGAGAACACGAATCATATTCCTTTTGATGCCAGCGCATCAGTTGTGAAGGAGGAGCTTGAAGCATTGGAAACGATTAGAAGTATCCACGTAGAGCGGACGCCAATTGATGTTGTTGGAGGCTGCAAATGGACGGTGTCGTTTTTGGAAGATGGCTCGAGGCTGCATCGAGGGGATGTGCAATTCATATCAGTCGAATCACATCTGACAGGGGCGCCGGGACAGACTCCCGTGATTGTCGTCGAGGAAGAGAGGAAGGGAACAAAGCAGGAAGTTCAAACTATTACGATTGATGGTAATGGAAGCAATGTTGACCCCAATTCAAGCTTTCGACTGCGATTTGAGGGCGAAGAGACTGGGGATATTTTGGCATTACCCTTTGGAGGAAGCACGTGTCTTGGCTCCACAACAGCAAAACAAATCATTACAACGAGCACCGTGGACACGTCTGGCGTTGGAGGTGATGATTCCGTATCACATCTTACATCTTTTGCACTAACATATGACGGCCATACTATCAATCCAATAGTGGCCAATGATGTATCCTGCGAGGAGACTGCAACTGAAATATCACGGGAATTGATGTTGCTGCCAACCTTGTATGACGTGGCAGTCTCCGGTTCACAGACTAGTGCTGGGGATGAGGGGTGCATGTGGGTAGTCACATTTTTGAGCGTGATGGGCAATCCAGAGCTCATGGAGGTGACTGCTTACAATGGCGAACTTTCTGCCGGTCCAGGCCAATCTGTGACAGTTGGTGACGAATACTCCATCATTCGTGACACTATAGCAATATCACAGCCGGAAGACTTCAAGGGTGATGTCAATCTGATTCAATCAGAGCTGTCAAAGCTGAGCACGATTGGTACTGTCACGGTCACTCCAGCAAGCGCATTTCCCGACGACCTTGGTCAATGCACGTGGGGTGTCACGTTCGAAAGCAAGGCGGGAAATGCTGATTCCATCGAGGTTGCTCGAAGCGGCACAACTGAATTTTCAACCCAGGTAGAGCTGAATTCTGGAAATAGGATTACAATTACTGATAACAATGTGCAGGGGACGTCGACTCCCGTGTCGGGTGACTTTCGCCTACAGTTTGACGGGAAGTTGACGGGATATATGCCCTACAATGCATCGGCGGAGCTAGTCAAGGCCTCTTTAGAAGGCCTGAGTACGATTGGGCAGGTCTCCGTGACTAGACATGGTCCAGATGTCAATAGGTGCTTCATTTGGGATGTAACATTCGTTGCAGACCTTGGACCTTTGCCTCTAATCGTGGCAGATGATCTCGATCTGAGAGGGACGGTGCCCTCAATGTCAGTTTACAAAGCGACTGTGGGGAAACTTCCTCCATTTGATGGACCAGATTATGGATCTTTGGTAGTCGAGGACAATACAGATGATTTGTCGACATTGATTACACAGTTGAAGCAGGGCATTCCTTACTACGTTCGTATCAGTGCATCAAACGCGTTGGGCTACGGTCCATCGATCATGCCTTACCCACCATTCCGAATTCCTTACCCCCAACCCCCTGCGCCTCCTTTGCAGGTGCACCTCGAATCAAAAGATGGATCTAATTTGGCAGTGTCGATTGATGCCCCTTTTCATGATGGAGGAGACGATATTACATCGTACCGAGTGGATTACAGCACACAGCCATTTGTCCAAGAAAGACAGCGCATATCATTAACATGTTCCCCGCGGTCAGAGGTTCAAACAATTACAACTTCAGCAACTGACATTGACGAAGTCCAATATCTTGTCATCGATTCTAGCTACAGTGGAAATGGTGAAATTTTGGAAGTGCAGCGTGTAATGTGTGATGCGACTGGAGGAACATTTGGGCTCTCTCTAGGTGACGAGACTGTATATATTGCCCATGATGCGGATGACAATGATATCAAGGAAGCTATTGAGTCCATGACGATGATTGATCAGATTCAAATAGATTTTGACGGCGATGCAACGACTGCCTGTGCACCATTTGATGGATCTGCTGCTGGAAGTTTTGCAGTGACATTTCAGTCTCTCTTTGGGATGGCAGGTGACTTGCCTTTAATGGTCGCTGAGATGAGTGGCCTTGAAGGTGCAAGACACGTTGAAGTGAGCCCAGTCATTGATGGAGATGCCCCCTTGGGTGGTTCACTCAAATTGTCATTCAGTGGTGCTGTGAGTGAGGCAATCGATGTCTCACTCGACAACCCTGGACTCGCTGTTGAGATTGAGTCGGCATTGGAGGCATTGGATACAATCCAGCAGGATGGGGTCACTGTCTCTGCCGTGGATCTTGTCAATGGAGGCTATGAAAAGATCTTTCGCATCGAATTTACAGGCCATGGAGTTGGTGGTAACATTAATTCCTTGGTTGTTGTGCCTGAGTATCAGTTGGTGACAGGCTCCTCAGCAACTGCCTTCATTTTATCAGATGGGGAGTCCTACGCAGCTCGGAATGGCATCGATGCAGTTACATCTCAGGTAGGCAACGAGCTATCGGGGCAATTCCGCCTTCAACTACGGGGGCACACAACAGGGCGCATCCCATTCAACTCTTCGGTGGATGAAATGAAAGCACGACTTGAAGAATTGCCAAATATCGGTACCGTTGATGTGCAAAAGAGTGGACCTTCGAAGGAGTTGGCCTACACTTGGACAATAACTTTTGCATCAAATCCAGGATATTTTCCTCCATCTGCTCGCGATGTGGACCTGTTAGAAGTAATCAACGAATTGGAAACATCTGTCGAGTCAGATAGTTCGGCATCCGTATTTGTTGATACGATAGGGGAGGGTGATGGAATGCTCGAAGGCAAGTTTGAGGTGAGCTTTAATGATGGAGTGTCGGTAGAAACCACTCGACCTCTTCAGAACTTTATTTCGGCTGAGGAACTAAAAGAAGAGCTAGAGTCACTGCACAATGTGGGTACTGTTGAAGTGGTGCGCACCGAGTCGCTGATTGGATACGAATGGGATATTGAATTTGCTTCATGTGCACTGAAAGGTGGCGTGGAAGTGTGCAATGATGGTAATTTGTATTCGCTGACCGTATCCGATATCAACCTACAAGGCTGTGGTGGGGCAATTTTGGATGTTTCCGAATTGGTGGCTGGCAGTGGGCCAGGTCTTTGTCCTCATCTAAGCAATGGCATCTGTTCCGAAGAAGAGCACTTCAATGGTGAATATCCTATTGAACATAATATTGGAGGACTCACTCTCGGGACACGCTACCATGTACAAGTTCGGTTGCACAACTCCCAAAGCTTTGGATACAGGACACTGTCGAGCCCTTTACACGCCACTCCCCTTCACAACCCCCCTGGTCGGCCTCCACCGGTAATGCTGATTGAATCGTCTAGTAACAGTATAACTGTTGGCTGGGACAAGCCGAAAGACAATGGAGGCAAGGCTGTGTCTGGATATGAGCTATGGATGGATACATGGAGTGGAGGAGAAACGGTCATGGTGTATGATGGTACTGGGAACCCTGCGGTAATGACTTATCGCCTGACCACTAATGACACAGGAGTACACAGTCAGATAGTTGAGACAGGAAGGCAGTACAGATTTCAAGTGCGAGCAATCAACAATTGTGACAACGAGGACCCTTCTCGTTCATGCTTTGGCGAATTGAGCGAAGTCCAGCTCTTTACGGTCCGTGATTCACGTCCTCCTCTTCCTCCTTCAATGCCGCGACGAGATTCACAAACACGCATTATTTCTACGACTGAAGCTACAATATCAATCATGTGGTCTCCGCCAATCGATAACGGTGGATCTCCAATAACTGGCTACATCTTGTACATGAGAGATTCCCAAGGTATAACATCGAGTTATGCCTTGGATAAGGACGTGACAAGCTGGCAAGCAAATATGTTGCATCCCGGGGAAATGTATCGATTCCATTTAGTTGCATTGAACGCGGAAGGTAAAAGTGGTAACAGTCCCACCTTATCAACTCTAGCGGCAATGCCTCCTGGGCTAAATTATGATGGCGAACCTGCATATTCAAGCCTTGGCTATCGTCCAACAATCATAGACGTTCAGGAGACTTCCTTGACTACCAAATGGTCACATTTACCCTCAGATATCACTGGAGGCTCTCCCATTACAGGGTACAAGGTCTACTTGTATCAAGCAAATTCCATGTCTCGCTCGGACGACCCTGTTAGGCAAGAAATTCAACACATTACAATATCATCTCAGGACCAAGTGAGCGGGACCTTTACTCTTTTATTTCGTGGCCATGAAACAGGCGATATATCTGTGGGTGCAACACCAGATACAGTCAAGTCCATGTTAGAGAACCTACCAACCATCAACGTGGTTCATGTTGATGCCATAGATGATGGGTGGAGTGTAACTTTTCTTTCTGAACCAGGAGATCTTCCGTTGATGAGTGCTACGTCGGGGAGGTTGATGGGTGACTCTGCTGCAAGAGTTGTTATCACTGAAGCGGCAAAGGGTGATCTCGCAACACTTGTCTATGATGGATCCGAGAATCCCGGCAGACGCAAGTTCGATGCATTAAATTTGGCTTCTGATCTAGGCTATGCCTTCAAAGTTGCACCAGTGAATGCAGTCGGTGATGGGATCTTGAGCGCTGCATCAGTGGTGACCATCGCTCGTGCTGGTGCCAGTTCATCCAAAACAACCGCGTCGGGGAGCGCCCTCTCGAAAGGTATTGCTGGGGTGATTCGTGAGGAACAAGTAGTCACATTTTTATCTGATGATTGTACCGCAGACAAGCTGATCCTGTCGTTTGAATTTTCTGAACAAGAGACCAGCAATCTCTGCGGCTCGACAGAAGACGAGTTTGAATCTGCTTTGGAACAATTGGATGGAGTTGGTGTTGTACACGTATTGAGAAACGAAGCTTCTTCGCCCTCTGGCCATCAAGGCTACTCGTGGACAATTGTTTTTATTTCTCGGATGGGTGATGTGCCATTGCTAGTAGTTGACCGATCGCAAGTAGGCAATGGTAAAGACGCATCAGGCAAGATTGGCCTCGAAGCCAATTATTGCGTTGAGTTCTTGAAGGGCCAAGCGAATGAGTTTACAATTGAGCCAAAAAAGGCTTCTGGGGCTGTTGTTCGAGATATCACAACCTATCCCGGGATGGAGGGGAGCGACATCTTCTTTACAGAACTATGGTCATCGGATGTATCAATTGTTGATGGGTCGCATACATGGTATGCCGATGGGGGAGTCAGTTCTTACAACTCTCTTGTTTACGAAGAACAAGTTGTGGCAGTTCCAAACGGTGTTGGATCGTTCTTTCTGTCCATGGATACATCAGAGAGTTTGGCCTTGGGACGTATGGATGGCTATTACTCAAAGACAAGAGATTTTGATGGTATCCACGATGTTACTGAACAATCGCTACAAGAGGCCCTGTCGGATTTGTCAAATGTTGGACAAGTTGACGTCGCACAGGCATCAAGTTCAGCAAATGATGCACTTCATTTCACGATTACATTCAAAGAGGTCTTGGGTGAGTATCCATTGCTCACTGCATCGGATCCTTCCATTTCCATTTCTCGTGGAGGGGAGGGAGGAGTTGGTCAAGTTTCTGCCACTGAAATTCAAACTATCACCATGTCTGCGGATAAACCATTTATTTACGAAGTCCAGAGCATCGAAGTGACGACCTTGGATTCATCCTTTGATCTATCGTTCAAGGCTGGCCCAAAAACAAGCGCCATCCCATGCAATTTTGCTAACCTCGACGAAGCCACAGCTGCAACATCAATTATCGAGGCCGAATTAAATGCGTTGTCAAGCATCAAAGTACGCGTAGATTCGACTGTGACTGGCAATGGAGACGACGATGACCCGTGGAAGTTTATGGTTACTTTCCTCGAGCCTATTGGGCCATTGCCTTTGTTGCAATCTAATAATGCAGATCTTTCACAAGTGATACAAGGAGAATCAGCGCTCTCTGGGTCAATCGTTCTCTCCTACGAGGGTGAGTATACGGACGACATTATGTTTGATGCATCTGCTAGAGATATCAAGACCAAATTGGAAGCACTTGATACCATTAACGAGGTCAACGTAAATCGTGCGGACAGATTTACTGGCTATCAATGGAAGATATCTTTCACGGGTAATGCTGGTAATCTCCCCCCCATTATTGCACACGACAATGTTTTCGAAGTTCAATCCATTAAGACCGTCGGCGGTCAGCCCACTCCGCTGGGAGGTACGTTTTCGTTATCATATCTTGACGAAACGACGGCCCTCATGCCCTTTGATAGCTCAGCCGATGTGATCAAGTCGTCATTGGAGTCACTTTCAGGCATCGACCGTGTGGATGTCAATATGGAAGTCTTTGACTACGGACAGTGCCATTGGATGGTAACATTTCGGACCCCACAGAAGCCGGCGCTTCTCAAACTCAATACTGCTTCGTTATCAGGCACTTTAGACGAGGCGTCAGTATCGATTGCTGTTGACTCAAAGTCTCCATCACTGTTGGCAAATTCAGGATCGCCCCCAATGGTTATTGTAGAGGAAAGTGTTCCAGGTCTTCCTAGTTACACCGGCCAGTACAAGGCACAATCTGCTGGTGATTACACTCTCGCAGTAATGCAGCTAGAAAGTGGTGGCTTGAATGCCAGGTACTACGACAATCAGTGGCTACTTGACGAACCATCTATCGACCGCGTTGACCCAACAATTGATTTCAACTGGGGATCCGGAATCATAACAAAGTATGGTCGTGACTACGTCAGTATTCGATGGTGGGGGAAAGTCCGACCACTGACAAGCGAGCCGTACACGTTCTACCTAAATGCCGATGATGGTGTTAGGCTATACGTCGATCACGACATATTGTTGGATATGTGGGAGGAGCACTCGGTGGAAAAGAAGGCAACAATCCATCTTGTAGCAGGCACATTCCACGATGTGAGAGTCGAATACAAGGAGCTCACGGGTGATGCCCAAGTGCAGTTACAATGGAGCTCTCCGTCCATCAGGAAGCAACTCATTCCTCCGTCCCAACTCTTCTACTCATCTCACATAGTAGGAAGTCCATTCCTAACAACAACCTCCCCGGGGGCTGCAGACTATCCTCATAGTGATTTCATTAATATGCCCGGTGAAAATAGATCGGAGGCAATCGCAGGAGAGGAGACCTCCTTTTATCTCCAGGCGAAGGATTCCACAGGAAACAATAAAGCGACGAATGGAGATGCTCAAGGTGACTTGCAATCCCCCCAAGAACAATTCACTGTCGACATTATTGGAGAACACACTTCTTCATCCGGCGTGGTCACCTACTTGGAATCTGGACAGTATCGCGTTGATTACACTGTTATCAAGGCAGGAAGCTACCAAGTGCACGTGAAAACAGGCGGAACTGATATTTACTGTGGCCTCGGAGAAGAAAACAAATGCTCTCCGTTCACCCTGGAAGTGCTGCCAGGTGAAACTTTGTCGTCTAACTGTGAGGTAGAAAGTTCCTTTGATCCAATTGATAATCTCGTGGAGGCAAGGGCAGGTGATGTTGGGAAAATTTATCTTCAGGCAAAGGACGCCTTTGGAAACAATCGCCAATCTGGAGGAGATGATGTTCTGGTGACTTTCAAAAGTGTGGTCAATCCTGACATACGATACCGTGGAAATATCGTCGATAGGGATGACGGCACATACTACATTTCATATTCAATTCCCGTTGCGGGTAGATACCTTGTTTCAATCAGTCTGAATGGAGATCTTGTCAAGTACTGCGTCGGTCCTAGCGGCGAACGTTGGCATTCGCGAGAATACGATGGAGTTGCTGTTTATTCGGCACCCTCCTTCTGCTCAGTAGACGATAGCATAAGTCTCAATGTGATCCACCGCGAAATGCACGCTATGAGCTCAACAATAGTCGAGGAGGAGGGAACATCTCTAAACACGGCCATTGTCGGTGTTCAAACAGGATTTATTGTTCAGTCTCGTGATAAATTTGGTAATCTTCGTTCGGGCTCCAGTACGTCAAATATCGAAGAGAGTGGAGACGGAAAGTCGGATGCATTTTTAGTCTCCATTGTTGGGCCCAGTGGTCACGAAACACTTACATCTTCAGCAATGCAGATTTTATCTTGCCACGACAGTAGCATTTCGGGCTACTTTCGTCTTTCCTACGGTGGGAAAGTCAGCGACGACATGCCACATGACGTGTCAGATTCGGCAATGCAGGTGGTACTGATGAGCATGCACGAAATTGGCTCGAATTCTTCCGTAGAAGTGAGAAGATTGACTGTTGAGGGAAATTATCGATGGCACATCACCTTTACGGATCATTTAGACCTCTGGTCGCAAGATCCATTGAAAGTGGTGCCTGGTTCCGATGGCTTTGGTGCGGTGTCAAATACGATGTCTGTTTCGATGGAGGCATCCGATGGTCTCTACCCGGTACGCTACACACTATGGGAAAAGGGAATCTACGAGCTCAGTGTGTTTTCGGGGACAACTCTCGTTTCTGGTAGCTCTTACACTGTAGAAGTTGGCAATGGCTCTCCACAAGCTTCATCTTCCACTGCGTTTGGTGAGGGACTAATGTCGGGAGTCGCGGGTGATGAACTGTCATTTGAAGTTGTAGTTAGGGATCAGCGCCAATCGGAAGTCCAGTCAATAAAAGCGTCCGGTTCAATCATTGAATTTGTCAATGAGGTTCAACGCTTGAGTATTGTAGCAAATAGCGGCGAATCTTTTCAAATTGACTTTCGTGGCGAAACATCGGAGCA
This sequence comes from Skeletonema costatum, assembly GCA_018806925.1. Classification (NCBI taxonomy): domain Eukaryota; phylum Bacillariophyta; class Thalassiosirophyceae; order Thalassiosirales; family Thalassiosiraceae; genus Skeletonema; species Skeletonema costatum. Next base: position 162,145 of record JAHBBA010001133.1, on the reverse strand, counting down.
TATTACTGTTGGGTTATCCACAGTGGAGGAACTTGAGATGGCTCTAGAGAAACTAGCTACCATTGGTCAAGTTAGTGTGACTTTAGATGGATCATCGACCGTTATCCAAAAGGGAGATGTGCTTGACATAGAATTTCTTACTGAGCATGGTAGCCTGACTTTGATATCAAGCAGCGGACAAAACATTGTGTCAAAGCTCTTGGAAGGAGAAGCTCCATTTCGTGCAGAGAGACAATCCTTCTCCTGTAATGCCGATGGGGGCTACGTCATTCTATCGTTCAATGATCTTACTACAACCATCGAAGCTAGCGATGATATGTCAACTTTTGAATCCAAACTTTCCGGCTTGGTTGGAAGTGTTGTATCTATTGTCGTGCCAGATGACACAATCGGATCAGTATGCAGCAGCTCTGGCCAGCCAATCTTCGTTGACTTTCTTGTCGAGCTTGGAAATGTCGAACCAATCCGTATCAACTTTGACGGTCTGGAGAATGGTTCAATTGTGATTTATGGCGATGGTGAGGAAGAACATGGCGCAGTTAATGGAGTAAGCCCAATCATGGGATCTTTTACCATTTCTCTCGACGGCATGGCAACAGGTCCTATTGCTTTGGAGGCAACTGCTGATGATGTTAAAACAGCGCTTGAAGGTTTGCCGTCGATTGGAAGCGTGTACGTGACGAAAGATGTGGTTGGACTCCGTCTCGACAAGGATGGAAAAAATTTAGTCCCTGGAACAACATCTGTCTTTGGTATCTGGTCAATCACTTTTGCAGACGCGAGAACGCAGGGATGTCATCCTGGATCTTGGGATAAATGCCCCCCAAATATTGGTGATGTGTCGCCGCTTACTATCGACGCATCACTGCATGGCACAGAGCAACAACCCACACCCACAATTGAAGTCATTGAAGTGAGAAGGGGAAGTAACGGAAACACTTACGACAGCATTGACGAACACACTGATATCGAATTTTCCCTTACGCATGATTTGAATCCACATGTAGGTATTGGGATGGCTGAAGTTCACTCCATCACGTGTTCTTATACAACAGCGGCACTGGAAGCTCACGATGCGAGCGGTTCCTTTGAATTGAGCATAATGGACAAACGCATCCAAATCGATGCTGACACATCTATCCCCGGCCTCACTCATATGATCAGAGATGCACTGGGATTGGATTACCTCGTGGCCACTGATGGAAGCACCCACAGTACTGTTTGTCATTTCGATCCAGATTCTCCGGTGACAGCCGTTACGCATATCTCCTTTGCGGAAGAAACTGGTCCTCTTCCCGTCTTTTATGTTAATTCTGAACAGAATGTTGTCATTTCAGTCGATAATTTGGTGAATGCAGTTGACAGAGTTGAATACTTGGGCGGTGGACGCTATGCTGTGTCATACACACCAACCCTCAGCGGAAGCTATTCCACTTCTATCAAAATCAATGACGAATATCTGTGGAATGACCTGTCCTCTGGGGTCATTGTTCAACCTGCGGTTGCAAGCGCTCGGTACAGTACTCACGATTCAAGCCTTGTTACCATCGCTGGGAAGCAAGCCTCCTTTCATGTCATCAGTCGAGATCGTTTCGGAAATTTGCTGCATTCAAATGCATCCAACGAAAGTGTTCTTGTCGTCGACCTCGTTGGACAACCTAACATGTGCAGTGGTCAATATGACAACGATCACATTATACGCGATATCATCATTGATGAGCTAGAAGTTGGCAGTCCTGATGGACATTATCAAGTGGCGTACACCCCATCGATGGCTGGGAATTATCAAGCCTCGATTTTGCTGCGTTCTCAAGGAGGACTCTTGGCCACTTACTTTCGGAATCAAGACTTTTCCAATCCATTATATGGGAACGACAACCACAAGTTATCCCCTTATCACGAAACGCCGTGGTGTGTCGGGGACAATAGTGCTTGCGACTCAACGCTGGTGGATCAAGAAATCTCTTTTTACTGGGGCTTTGAATCTCCCCTCCCGACAGACCCTTCGTTTCCAATGGATTCATTCTCCATTGAGTGGAGTGGCGAAATAAATGTGAAGGAATCTAATGAATATTCTTTCATTGTGAGACTGAATGGAGGTGTTAGACTCACTGTTGGTGAGCATGTTTTGATCGACTACCTCCCTGAAGCGAATTCTAATTATCTTTCATCGGAACGTATCTTCTTGAGCAAGGATGAATTTTATCCCCTGAAAGTTGAGTATGCTCATTCTACCGATGAGGCACAAATACAGCTACTTTGGGAATCTTCCAGTGTAGGCGAACAGATTGTGCCATCATCTGTCCTTCACTTCTCTCAACACATCAGTGGGTCGTCGCCAAGCCCATTTGCTGTCGAAGTTGTACCAGGAGATGTTGACGTGACGAGCACCGCTGATGGAGATGGTTTGATGCATTGTGCTGCGCTGGAAGAGTGCGACTTTACTGTCCAAGCAAAAGACCTGGACCTCAATCACAAGTATAATGACGGATCAAATCCCGGATTCCAAGTCAGCATCGTTGGGACGGATGGATGGGCGGGAGAGGGTCGAATTAATAGTATCGTCTCGTCCACCTCCCCAGTATCTATTTCGAGCATCTCTATGGAGAGCAATGACTGGGAGTTTATTGGCAATGTTGATGTTACGCACCTTTCATCAAATGTGATCATGTCGGAGGCGAGTGTTGCCGATAAATTGTCAGAAGCAGACAATGTCATCATCGATGGTACGACTTATACAATTTCGCCAACCGGCACATTCGACGGCAACAGCATCCCCCTCGCTTCACCTTTTTTGGGGCCAACAATGTTGGGGCTTCCATTGTATAAAGCGAGCAAGTCCTGCACGACTGGTACGTATACAGTCAAATACACGCCATCAGTGCGTGGATCATATTTTATTGACGTCACACTACCATCGATGCCAGAAGTACAACGTGTGTCGACGTCAGTGTCTCCTAAGTCGTCTCTCTCCGGATTCTTTAGTGTTGACTTCAGCCCATACAGAACATATTCGAGTCGCTCCAACAACATTCCTTTTGATGCAACATCTGAAGAATTCAAAACTGCGTTGGAATCGATCGATAATATTGGAACGCTTGAGGTGTCTCGCCATGATTGTGAGGATCCTTCGATTACTTGCACGTGGGATGTAACCTTTTTGGAGTTTGCTGGGGACGCAGAACTGCTTGAGCCCGACTATTCGCAACTTTTAGGAAATGATGCCTTGGTTGGTGTGGAACAACAAGTGAAAGGTCGCCAACTGCAATCGATAAGTGGATTTCCTTATCTACTTACAGTTTCTCCCGGCCAAACTGACCCGATGTGGACTTTGGCCCACGGCAAAGGGCTCGTGGCTTCGACGTCTGGCGAGATATCATCTTTTACGATCCAACCAAAAGACTCCTTTGGAAATGATAGACTCCCAGAGCAAGGTGCTGATTTGTTTGCAGTTTACATTTACCCCGAACAAAAATATCCCGATGGATCGTTCCACGTGCATCAAGGAGTTGTCACTAGACAAAGTGATAGTTCGCATACCGTGGATTACATTCCAGGAAAGAGCGGCTATCATACAATTGCAGTCATTCAAGCTGTCGCCACAGAGCAACAAATAGTCACGACTGGTTACAATACAAAGGCAAGAGGAGGGACATTCAAGTTACAATTGGGAAGTTTGCCAACTCATCCAATCCCATGGGATGCCGATGAAGACACAGTTGCGGACTTTCTGAATTCCTCCATGGCTGGTGTTTCTAATTTTAGAGTAGAGAAGCGAGCGCATGGACTGCTGAACTTTCAGTATGTGGTTCACTTTGATACGGCGATTGGAGACGTTCCGAACATATCTGTCGATACAACAAATATTCTTGGAAGTGATGACGAGTGGGACGTGACACCATTGGTGAATGGAAAATTCTCTCACATTAACCTGGACACTCCTCAACTTGAGATACAGCAGATCATACTTCAATCCGATGAGCCTCTCGAAGAAGGAGCGGCATCCTTTTCCTTAACCTTCAAAGGTCGGAGGACCAACTCGATTGCATGGGATGCAGATGCAGATAAGCTACGGAGCGAATTGCAGCTTCTTAGTACTGTTGGGGATATTAGCGTTTCTCTTGACGTTGACGTCCCAAGTAATTCTCGCTCTTGGACCGTCACTTTTGATCCCCACGAAGGAAAGTCGCCAGATAGCTTGATGAATTTTGGGAACCTGCCACCTTTTGAAATCACCATTGATGGAAGTATAACAGCACGTGTTGAGACGATTCAAGATGGTGAAAGTCCATACCGAATGAATGTCTCTCCATCAACTGTTTCGGCAGAGAATGTGGTAGCATACGACAATCCTGGCGTGACACACTTTGAAGGACTCAGTACTGGAGTATACAAATCTTTGACACATTTCTTCATACAAGCAAGGGATTCCCATTCAAATGATATTCTTGATGAACCTGTGGGCGAGGTTCAGATCATCGAAACATCAGCTGCATCGCAAATTAATGGATTCTTCGAAGTGACAATGTTTGGAAGTACCGTACGGCTTGATGCATCCTCGTTCACGGCAGAAGTTGAGAAAGGGCTCCAATCTATTCCGGGTGTAGGAGCAGTCAAAGTTTCTTCCAACTCAGCAAAAGACTTGGTGACGGGGAAGACGGTTGCTGTAACTAAAGGACTCGACACGATTATCCCCAATGAAGAACTTACGGAGTTTATTATTGGCGACTGGATCCGAATCGGAGATCAAGATGATGGCCAACTATTTTCTATCATTGAAATGTCAGTTGTGCCCCCCTTTACTGTCACATTGTCTTCCTCGTACTTGGGCGAGTCGCAATCCTCAGCCAACATTTATCAACATGGAACGAAACACAACCGAAATGGCTACCAATACATTGTGACTTTTGATCCTACTCTTGGTGATGTACCAGCGTTACAATTAGATGGAACTCTGCTGGAAGGCAACGATGCCTCGGTTCAAGTCATTTCTTGTGATGAAAATGTCCACCAAATACTCCATTTTTTGCCATTGTCATCCACATCGGTAGAGGGACATTTCTATCTTGCCTACAAGGACGAGAGGACTCGGTTCATGAATGTTGACAGCTCAGTTGATGATTTACAAGATGCCATATTATCCGACATTTTATCAATCCTCTCAATCTCCATCGCCGAGGTTGACGACGTCTCAAACCCAGGAGCAAAGTCTTTCGATCTGAAGCTAGATTTATTCGAAGGCCCGGCAGACCTCTTCTTTGCCGAAAACTACATGATGAGCAGCGGAAGAGTTGATGTAGTTGCAACATGTCCAACAGCATCGCCGCAATCACCGACACATAGCACTCGGTCTGTTGTTGGTCGCCGTGGCCCAGTCTTTGTCGCCTCCCTTTCAAATGCTGAAAGTTCAACAGTTTACGGAGACATTGCTCATGTGGCTGATGGACTCTACTCTGCATCGTACACATCTCCCAGAGTTGGCCAATACTCTCTTGACGTCCAGTCTGCTGAATTTGGTGGACTGACTGGAGAATATTTTGACAATAACGAGCTTGTAGACCCACCAAGTTTCGTACAGATTAATAGTGTGTTTGATTTCAGTTGGGCTGATGATGGCACAGAATCTATTTCAGGTATTCGATGGACTGGATATATCAAGCCATCCTTTGACGAAACATACTCATTTGCAGCTTTTGCAAATGGTGATGTACGGCTTTGGATTGGGGATGAACTGATTATTGATCATCAACACGAAGAGAGCGAGGACATCGAGGTCGAGGTCTCGAATAGCACGAGCAATCCACTGAAGGCCAATCAATTGATCGAAATCAAGATAGAGCACAGGAAGAATACCGAATCTCAAACGTTGCGGTTGCTTTGGCAGAGCACCTCACAACCATTGTCAGTAATTGATCCGTATAGACTTTATTCGATTGCGACTCAAATCGCTGGGTCGCCATTTGAAATATCCCCAGAAGCAGTCGAACCATCAGATCCTACGAACTGTAGTCTTGAAATTGCAGACTGGGATTCTCTTCACGTCCACTGGTCTAACCCCAACGATGATGGAGGAAGCGATGTTACAAAGTATTTAGTTGAATACTGGGATGTCACGTCGTATGGAGAAACGGAAAAACAGCAGCTGCACATGCAGCAAAGTGTTGTAGATGGCACCTTTACCATCACAATGTCTTTGCAAAGCGTGGAAGTGCCAATCGACTCTTCCGCCCTTGAGCTGGAGGAGCGATTGGAGAGTTTACAAAACATTGGCGATGTGCAAGTGTACAAAACGATGGAGGCAGATGTGGCTGTGTATGACATTGAATTCCTGACAAACGTTTCACCAGTTCCAATAATGAGTGTGAACATTCCAACAGAAATGGATAATTCAAAGTATTGTGTCTGTGCAAGAGGGAACATAGTGTGTGACTCAGGCACACTCCTTATCGATTGCGATGGCGATGCAACAAGAGAAGGAACCATTAACACACAAAGTGTGGAAGTGATGGTTGATAGCAACGCTGCCAACAGCACATACTTTTCTCATACACTTGAAGGCTTGGACCAACCATCTAGTATTTTGGATGGTTTCGGAGTGCGAATAAGCGCCGCGAACGTAAATGGATATGGTATACCATCACCTGCAGTCACTCTCAAGCCAAACGGACCCCCGCTACCACCCAAAGTGGCGGAACTTGAGAGAGTTCCAACCAGTCCATCCAGTCTTGTATTGCACTTTACTTCCGTTCCAAGTCCCGATGATCGCTCTTCCACTGTAACAAGTTACTTTGTCGAATGGTCAACGGCGGAAGACTTTGCAGGAAGCACTGTGTTCAATTCAACTCTGAACTTGGACTCGATACACAGTGAGAGATTACCATCATATGGAAATGTAGATAGAGTTTTCCACAAGTTTCTGATTCAAGGGTTGATCCCAGGCCTTGAATATCACGTTCGGATAGCTGCTATAAACGAGGCCGGCATTGGTCCAAGTTCCAGATCATTCCCATCGTCATTAGCTCCAGGATCAAAGCCAAGTGACTTGGAAGATCAGCACGGTGTTTCTCTCTTCACAATTGTAGCAAGCGATGCGGTATCTGTATTAGAATCATGTTCTAGCCTGCAATTATCTTGGCGTGCTCCTGTCAGCAACAATGGATTCGCTATTTCGTCGTATCTGATTGAATACTGGGTGGCAAGCGGTACATCGGAAGTTCAAGAAATCGTTCTTCTCACATCAAATGGTAGCGAAGTTCGAGGCACCTTTGCGCTAACGTACGGAAGTGACACAACTGACAGCTTGAATATCAATTCTTCTTCAGAAGACGTTCAGCATGCTCTCGAAAGTTTGAGCACGATACGTTCCGTCAGAGTATGGCGTTCAGGTGAGAATCCAAATTACAAGTGGACTGTGACGTTTCTGTCAGAGTATCCATCAGTGTCTGGTCTGATGCTCATTATCGAAGATACGACTGAGCTTGAGGATGCTTTGGGTGGTTCACCCACTCTTCAAGCAAATTTGTTGACAGCAGGTGAATACCCTCTTGGTTACAATTCCGAAGTCGTGACTGTTGATGATGCACTTGAAAACACAGTACCACCGCGTTTTGACAGATCTCACTGCAGGTCAACTATATCATGTCCAAGTCTCCGCGGCTAATGATCTTGGCTTCGGACATCCCCAGGCATCAACGCCTCGAGCATTGGCTCCACCTATTCAGAAGCCCTCAACACCTAGGAATGTGATTCTAAGAGTTGCCTCGAGTCGATCACTGGAAGTTATATTTTCCAAGCCTGAAAGTGATGGAGGGGATGATGTCACTCTCTACAGAATTGAATGGGATACCAACTCGAACTTTGATAGCAACAATCACTCACCCATCGGCTCCTATTCATTCATTTCGCCCAAGAATGAAGTTGGCTGCGATCCATGCATGTACCAGGTGGCTGGATTGACAAAGGGAAAGAATATTTTGTTCGAGTTTACGCGTACAATTCACTTGGTTATTCGATAGATCCTGGCTTACCAAAGCCACGCTCTCTAGCACCCAAAACCGCACCAGACCCTCCAAACTCTGTCGGCATATCTCCAAAATCTGACACAGCAATTCAAGTCATATTCCCACCCGTGGCCGATGACGGAGGAGCGAAGGTGTCAAAGTACAAGATTGAGTGGAATGCAATGGGCTATTCGGCTGGAATGCAATCAATGAATCAAGAAATGGATGCATTGCTTTATTCGACGAATAATGTTCAATCGATAACTCTATCCGGCGAAAGTGATGATGTAGATGGGACATTTCGAATTGCTTTCGGAGGACATTGTACGGAGGAAATATCTGTATCATCTACCGCACATGATGTGAAAATTGCACTCGAGTCACTTCCCACTATTGGCTCTACTGTCGTGTCGCAAAGACACATGTCAAATGGGTCTATTTGGGCAATAACATTCTTGACAAATCTCGGCGATGAAGGAAAATTTGGTCCTGTAGACTCACTGACTGTTAGCACAGACCCTGATGACTCGCCTCACATGTTTGTAACAGATACGATGGGATCACCAGGACCTTCACTTCTTGGAAACAGGCGCAAGACTAATTGTCAAAGAAGAGATTTCTGCTTTTAAAGGGTTTGAAACATCAGATAATAACAACGCAATGCACTACCTCAGTGGGTATCATGGATGGCTATTTCGCTATATCTGTAGATGGCGTTCGAACAAGTGATATTCCGCATGATGCATCAGTGCTGGACTTGAAGCTCGAGCTAGAAAATATTCCTTCTATCGGTGAGGTCAAAGTGACTCGCAGAAGGACAACTGGTATCGGTATCAATTCATTCCAGTGGGCAATCATTTTTGTTGAAAAGCTCGGTAATGTCCCACTTTTGAATGTCCATGATCATTTGACGTGTTTCAGATGGTTCAGCGACTCCACTCATCTACATCACCGAGGCGACACAAGGGGTACTGCCTAAAATGGATGGTTCATTTGCCGGAGAGATTGAGCTCGATGTAGAATCTCTCCAGCAAATGGATTCGACTGGAGATTTTGTTCATGTTGTAGATGATTTGATGAGAGGAATGCCGTATCATTTGCGAGTATCAGCTTGGAATGGCGCAGGCGACTCGTATGGCAGAGCTCAATACTCTACACCAGCAATATTGACACCGATGGATAAGCCTGATCCTCCATCATCCGTGGAAATGACCTCGATTGACGACTCTTCGATCCAAATAAGTTGGAAACGCTGCATTAAACAAGGGAGGCTCGCACATGATCACAAAATACAGAGCAGAGGTGGCAGAAGTTGAACCTGGTACGGAAGCTCAATTCAATGATGAAAGCAATCTTTTTTACGAATCTTTTGACGTCGATTACACCTCGGAAGTTCAAGCAATATTTTAGAGTCTTCTGCGGATGACATGGGCGGATTCTTTGTCATAAACTTCATGGGAGAAAGCACACCAAATATTTCCACCGACGCGGAGGCAGATGATATTAAAGAAGCTCTCGAGGGAATCTCTACAATCGATTCTGTTGATGTGTCAATATATCCGCACAGTCAGGAATTCATTACGACATACGGCCAGCGTTGGATCATTACATTTGATGCACGACGAGGAAATCTGCCATCGATGCTGATAGACTCAGGTTCTGGCCAGCTTTCAACAATAGCAACGGGAGGCACCATCTTTGGCAGTTCGTCCATCATTAGAGTGGAAACGATTTCTAATGGAGGTTTACCATCAAGCTTCATTACTCCGCCAATACTCGATGAAGGGAAGCTGTACATGTCTCGAATATCATCTTTCAATGGAAACAGCTGGAGTGACTCTACAATATCACACAATTCTATTTCCCCATCAAAGAGTGCCCCATCTCCACCTCGAGATGTTTTAGTCAATGTTCTCTCTGATACAGAGCTCGGGGTATCTTGGAAGGCACCTGTCTTTGATGGAGGAACTTCGATTGCTGGATACAAGATCGTGTGGGGGGACAACGACGATATGGTACCAGCATCTCAACTCTTCTTTCTTCTTGACAATCTGGATCCAGAGGAATCCTTCTTGGTCAGCGTAACAGCGTTCAGCTCAAGAGGATTCTCCGATCCAGCACTCGCAAAGCCACTGTTGTGTCCAATGGAACTCATCGAAAGTATCACATTGTGAGGTCTCTGAGCAAAGCACTCCAAAGACGTGGCAGTGGTATATAACAACTATCCTTTGCTTAAACAATAAGTTAGAAATAAGTCGCACCGTATCGTCATCAGAGAGTTCCTCGACTCTTCATACTTCAAGAAACGGAGGAAGCCCTCTGCGTGAAAAGTCGATACTTGTTAGCAATAAGAATAAGATGACAGTATGTATTCATCTTCTTCATTCTATCAAGTGTACTACCAGGGCACCCTTGTCTCTGCTGTGTAACAGTATGTAGTCAGCGTGGAACCCATTCTCTCTCTACGTACATGTCATTTACCGGCAGGGGTTGGTTCTTCTGTGCTGGGAGGGTTAACCAGATCGAGCTCAACAGCGGAGTAATTGTAAAGTGGTGAGGTGAGAGAATGAAGTGACACGCTTTTTCCTCGGAAATCTGAAGCAGGTTTGTTTGCTGAGTAGGATATAGATATGTAGGAGTAGCATTTACAGCACCTTGAATAACCTTACTCATACACTCGCGGACGGATGCCCAGTTCGTGATTTCCCTACAGTAAGCGTATCTCACTGTCACATCAGCGCAAATACTGCTCGGTGACATTCCTCGCCACTTTTACTGTACAGTCATGTAGTCATTGGCTGCCTCATCCTCATGCTTAGCTCTAGAGAGCCAGCCACTGTTGAAAACATCCTCAAATGGTTGTACACAAACTTGTTCTACTTCTGCTGTGAACGCGGCTGCGTCGTACGCAAGGTTCAATACTCCATCATTCCAACACTATGACGCTAAACAAATTCATCAACAACTTGAACGCCACGCAGATGAGGTTGCCTGCCACCATCCTCGTCCCTACTTTTCCCGACAAGAAGGACGAGGAAGAGCTCGACTTGCAATCTTTGACCGAGGAAGATCTGAAGTTGCTCAAGAAGACAGGTATGCACAGTTGTTGTTTTTGCTATCTCATTCCCATACAGTAGGATCGATTGTCTCTCAAACATTCCTGCTGCTTACCATGTGCCTTACTTCTTATGAAACAGATCCATTTTTGTACTACTCCATTCCTGGAGCCAACAAGGCGGCACTCTCTCTCAAGAAAGTTGACCACTCCAAGGCCTCGCAGTCGCAGTCAACGAAAGTTACACGCAAAGAGCGACTTACATTCGAGTGCCATCCGTCCTTGGCAATGGATGAGCTGCTCGTCGGTATGGGAGAGGCTGACTTAGGTGAGATCGATGGCTTTCTCACAAAGCTCCTGTCCAAGACTCAGTGACTTTATTTTGTACACAACAATTTTGAGAAGTAACCCCGGGCTTTGCGGCTTTGCTATGTTAGGAAGTAAGTGACTGGCAACTGCCAGGTAGGTACGAAGCTTCACCTTCGAAACATCGGATAGCATGGCTAATTAGTAATAAATAAAATGTTTCATCGAAATGTGCTCGTCATAGAGAGTCTTTTCTAATGACACATTATTGCCTGCTCTAGTCGTAATCATCCCGTTCCAGTGCATATGCTAATGCTAATGTCAGGCAGTAGGCGGCATTTCTATCTATATTTGAGTGAGTAATTTCCGTCTGTGATGTCGCCAGACAAGGGTACTGAATCCGTTGCCTCCTACAGTTCCATCTCTTCAAGAGGGACTCCTTTGAAGATCACACAATGTGGGATCGATTTTCATTTGATGTTGATGATGACGGCTTGTGGTTACTTCATGCTCTTCTGAATGGTTCTTTGGTGATAGTTCACGACGGATCCTTTATGCCCCAGCTTACCTCACACGCCTGCTCGTGTGCTTTCGTGCTTTACTGCAGCTCCACCGACAAGCGAGCTATCGGATCCTTTGCGGAGGAGAGTGCTAATGCTGACAATTATATAGGTATAGGCGAATGGCTCGGAAGTATTGGTGCTTTTCAGTTCTTTTGGCGGTCATCTCCTCTTTGCATTCTTGCAAAACATTACAATGACCGACCAGCAAAATTCCATAATTCCCTCTAGCTTTGAGCCGTCAGTGGAGGAGGCGTCTTGGTTGGAGTTGAGCAATTACATATCGGACGGAGTTGTCTACCTTTCATTAACCAACATAACACCCAGGTTGGGTTTTTACGAAATTCCCAATTAGATTTGATTGTGTCATTAAGGTGCATTAACCTTACTTAGCCTTAAGCCTTCATGTGTCGCCAACCCTCGCCAACCCGAGAGCAACGGCCACTTTCTCGCTCGACACATCACTTTTCAAAAAACAAGAACACAAGCACATGCACCATGACGGCATTTTCACCACTATTAGTCGCCTTTATAACCCCATTATACTGCAAACCTGCTTTAGATAATGTTCTTATTGCCCTACCCTATCCCAACGCCACGCACACGATGAAGATCTGACGGAAATAGGTGAGATAACGTGCAAATAATAACTTTCCTCCAATATCTTTCTTGCGTCTTGCTCACCATCACATACTCTACTCTTCTAATGGCCATATTATTCATCATCTGTAATAGATTTAGGCAACTGCGGCGGCGATGGTGCAGGGAAGCAGGCAGCGCCCCATATGGACTACATCTGCAATCTACCGCCGACTCATTGCCGCAACCGTGTGTATCCAGCATGTGACAGATTGGATAACTCTGATGGCGTTTTTGGAATGATGATGAGGAGACCTTGGCGGGGCCGACTCCGTGAAGTAATTGGTGGCACCTAGAGAAGTTGTCATGATTTAAGGCTTCAAATGTCATGATCAAGTTCAATCGGGCATTGCCAATATCGCTTGGATAGCATTAAATCATGCCTCCCATCTCCCATTCTTCTGTTGGTTGTTGACAGCGGTTGCTCTTGTTGTTGTGATTAATGATGGTGCGTTATGGAAACAGGCGTTTGATGTTCTCTTGTCCATTGCACATTATTCCTGATAGGAGAGTAGTTATTGAGGTACAGGAGAGTATTTAGCTTTGCCATAGAGGAGTTTTGGATTCATAAAAACGCAGAGAGAATGCAGCCGCTACCTGTGTCGATGATTGATAGGAGTATGGATAAAATGGCAGGGCAGTAGAATTAAGGTGAGCGGCTGTCATCTCTTCTATGTTGAAGTTATTCACTCATTGCACACTCTAACGATATGTTAATATTACCTCGTACTCTTGTTGTCTATCTTACTTCTACAACTGCATATGAAACCAACTTCCATCTAGATGAGTCTATGGCAAAAGGAGAGCTGAAGCTGTCAACAACCAAAGGAGTACTGTCGTTCTTCTGTCTACAAGCCATTTTGCGAGACCCTCTACTTTTGGTATTATGATTGGTGGCAATGGATATGTTGGAGCAACTGATACTGAGAAAGAAATTCAAGACGATGAACATGATGCATGTATTGCAGCACTGCGGTAGAGGCAGAGAGGAGAAACAGAGATGCATTTTGGTAGATACACACTAATAAGTGTTTTATCTTGCACACTACACTGACTGAACAACATTATTCCTTCACAACCGTATTTGCGAAGTTACTTCGAAGGGCTACAAACCTCTTCTTCCTCTTCGGCACTCTCTTCTTGGAAAGTTGTGGGCAGCTCTGCATTCCATCAGCTTCTCTTGGAAACACATCACCATTCTTTTCGTGCACTTTCTGGCGAGGTTCCAATGCCATCTTCTGGAAGTACTTCCGTGCTACATAGCAATACCCTTCTGGAAGTACTTCCGTGCTACATAGCAATACCATCCTCACCCGTTGCATCGACCAGCTTCGTAGTTTCTTGATAAAAAGGCATGAAGTCTTGGTATGCAGGCATGAAGTCTTGGTATGCATCAATCCGCTTACCTGACAACTCCGCGAAAGAAACAGTACAAAGATGAAAAATTGAAGGCGGTCGACTCTCTCATCAAAACTAGTAATCATAGTGAGCAATCTTGTTCGTTGTTGCTGACTTCGCCGCACTCTTATTCCATCTACAACTGTGCCTGTGATATGAGTCTTACTCTCCAACCTTACCTCTTCGCCTAAAGCGACTTCTTCAATAGGCCACGAAACTCTAAGAAACACTGCAATCCAGCAAGGGTAAAAGTAGCAAAGAATACTAAACATTAATCTTAGAGAGTTATCTTCGCCGCAAAACGCTGACTTCGCCGCACTCTCAATCTATCTTCAACTGTGCTAGTATAAGAGCCTTTCTTTCCACCCTTACCCATTGTCAGTATGGCAAAAAGACAGACATCCCTCAATCCATTCTGGAAGTCGTTTGGGAAGAGGTGCGGTGAGGTGAAAGAATACCATTTGCGGAAGAATGTTGAGATGGAAGGTGCTGTTCAGATTGCGAGATTCCAAAAAATGTTTGAACATTGGTTCAGCTTTGATCACCGTTGGGTAAGGATGGAACGAAGAATGGGCCCTCTGCGTCTCCTAGGCTCCTGATATCCGCAGGTGTCAAGCACTCCCCATCCGACCTCACGTTGTATTGTTGCAACTTGGAGTTATTCACTCGCTCGAAGAATGGTTCCCTCGCTCGAGGAGAAGACTGATAAGACATGAATGAGGCGTCAAAATCAAGTGGTTCGCCGCCTTTCAATGGAAAAGCATCATTATGATCGCGATCGCTGCTTGTATGAGACTCCTCTTCCATATCCAGATCTGTTCTTCTCCCCTGTTGAGATTCGTGGGGCACACAACACAACTGCTTGCTGAGGCATCTGTCGCGCGCTGATTGTTATTATTTTGGAACACGCATCTGACTTTTCTCTTGCGGCCCGGTGTGTTGTAGATGCTGACTTAAAATAAATTAACTTTCGACGGGGGCATTACAACGAATTTGTAAGAACAGAATGATATGATGTGTTGCATAAATATATACATAGACTTACCTTTTTTGTTCACTTCAACAGACACTTGATGGAGCTAGCAGTTGTTGAATGTAATAAATTCCAGTACCGCCACCCTTTGTTGTTGCCGTCGCTGAAGTCCGTAGCGTAGATAGGTCGAGTGTTGTGTTTGTGTGTGACGAGCTCTACCTCTACAATATAGGTCAGGTCTTCCTCTTTTCATCAAATAAACTTCACGCCAATAATAATTATTTCGGTTGGAGAATGGTGTTGTTGATTTATGTCAAAGTCGGGAGGCGACTACTTATGTATTTTGATTGTAGCCATAGGCCGGATCTAACCATGATGCACAACTCGAGAGAAAAAACGGTTTTGTTGGGGTTGCCATTGGGAGTGTTGGGGAACGAACCCAGATTTGAATTAAGGCTAAGTAAGGTTAATGACACCTTAATGACACAATCAAATCTAATTGGGAATTTTGCTAAAAACCCAACCTGGGTGTTGGTTAATACGAAAGGGAACCTCACACATAGACATAGTTGAAACGGTGGCTACACATAGTTGAAACGGCACAGCTTTCGTAACTGTCAACGGTGTAAGCAACTCAATACTTAGCGACAATGAGTGATCAATCATGGGCAGCTAATGGCGGCGGCCAGAGCATTTCTTCGTCACCTCCAAGAAGCTAAAAACAAGAATGCCCCAACATCGCCATTACCATTAACACCCCACCGGAGGAACTCTGGCTTGTTATGTCCAATGTAATTGAACTCATAGAAAGTATCACAAGTCATTGAGTCAACAGTGAGGAGCATTATTTGGAACATCTTTTGACAGAAACATTTCGGCATCTTCTTCTCCTCTGTGGTCACTGCTGTACATACCATTGTCTGTGCGTTTTGGTGAACTTGATCTGACTTTGATCTTGGAGGTGAGTGAAGGTGAGTCGAGTCAACTCCAAAAATCGGCCCCTCCCAACATAGAAGGACCCCACTTGAGTGTTCACACCCATCCCGGCAGGTGTGAGTTTGACATCGGCTCCAAATGCCTTTAATAAGACTCGACGTTCCATCGACATGGATTCCGGCATGGTCAAAATAAGTTGATATCCCTTGGAGGCGGCAACCATGGCAAGACCAATCCCCGTATTCCCCGAGGTGGGTTCTACTAGAACAGTTTTTCCGGGGGTGATTTGCCCCCGGGCCTCGGCCTCGGAAATCATGGAGAGAGCGATACGGTCTTTGACACTGTTGGCGGGGTTGGATGATTCGAGTTTGGCGACGATTTCAGCGCCGGATTCGGAGGTGACTTTGTTGAGTTTGACGAGGGGGGTGTGTCCGATTAGTTCGAGGATGTTGTTGGCGATTTTGGGTCGGGCTTCGGAGAAGAGGGTGGTGGAGGTTGTGGTGCGAGTGTTGGTGGTGGAGGATGGGGCAAAGGCGGTGGCGCCTGTTGCCAGGGTGGCGAGGGTGAGGATGGCTGCAGAGAGCTTCATGGTGTATCTATTGATGTGCTACTATTGTATGGTATTATCACGTCAATGTTGTGATGTGATGGCAAAGATTCGGTGGAACAGATGGAAGATTGAGGTTGGATTTTGTGAGGTCGGATTGGATCTTCAAAAATGAAGATTTGCAAAGGTCGTGCGAACACATCTGTACTATTCCTAGGTTGACACCCATTGTCATTATGAGAACCCCCGCTGCTCATCATCTTTTCGCACTTGTCGGAGAGGAGAACCAACAAGACACAAAGGGCTGGCATTCTCGAGTTCAAAGATCTTCCTCCTTCCTCCTCTCTCCTCCTCCACAGATCCGTTGCAACTTCGTAAGATTGGTCGGGAAGAAAGATCGCCTATCCCACCCCTTACCTTTCATTCACCTTCTCGGACACAACAAAGATAAGATTACTCCGCAGTACTACCATGTCGACCTCTCGCACCTGCTCAAGCTGTACCAACGACCTCACGAGGACGGATTTTTCAAAAAATCAATGGCAAAAGGGCCCAAACGCAAAATGCAAAGGATGCATTAGCGGCAATCCGCCGCCGAAGAAGGAACCTGAAAATCCTGTCCCCGAAACATCACCATCACCTGAGTTGAGGGAACCCGCAGAGGAGGTTGTAAAGAAGGAGGAAGAGGAGCAAGCTGCTGCTGCTGCCGCCGCCGCTGCTGAAAAGGGTAGGTTTACTGCAATTTTGAATTTTCGTTGGGGATATAAATATTTTATAATCTAACAAGTGCGCTAATTTTTGTTCCACCCCCATTGAATGATAGAGCGTATTGAAGCTGAGGCAGCCGCCGCGAAAAAGGCCGCAGAGGAGGCCGAGGAGGAAAAGGCCTCCGCAGAACTTGCTGCAAAACTAAAAGCAGAAGAGGTGGCAAAGAAAAAGGCTGAGGAAGAGAAAAATTGCCGCGGAATTAGCAGCCAAAAAGAAGGCAGAGGAAGAAAAGATTGCAGCAGAGGCGGCTGCAAAGAAGAAGGCAGAGGAGGAGAAAATTGCTGCTGAATTAGAAGCAAAGAAAAAGGCAGAAGAGGAGGCAAAGAAAAAGGCTGAAGAGGAGAAAATTGCTGCAGAGGCTGCTGCAAAGAAAGCAGAAGAGGAAAAGATTGCTGCAGAATTAGAAGCAAAGAAAAAGGCAGAAGAGGATGCTAAGAAAAAGGCTGAAGAGGAGAAAATTGCTGCGGAGTTAGCAGCTAAAAAGAAGGCAGAGGAAGAGAAAATTGCCGCAGAACTAGAAGCGAAGAAAAAGGCTGAAGAGGAGAAAATTGCTGCAGAAGCTGCTGCAAAGAAAGCAGAAGAGGAGAAAATTGCTGCAGAATTAGAAGCGAAGAAGAAGGCTGAAGAGGAGGCCAAGAAAAAGGCTGACGAGGAAAAAATTGCCGCAGAAGCTGCCGCAAAGAAGAAGACGGAGGAAGAGATGCCTGCAGCAACGGTTTCAAACGCAAGAAACACCAAAAGAACCAGTAGAGAAAAAGGAAGCAGTCGGTGCAAAGACCGCAACGGAAGATAACGATATCGCTCGAAGTGATGAGGAGTTCACGAAGGAGGCCGAGTGCTGCATTATTCTCTAAATGAGAATTTTCGTTTGTGTGTTCGTTTTTGGTGTTTGTTCTTCAACGAATCATGTGTAATATTTTATAAGAAGCAATCTTAACTGGTGGAGACGAAAGGCGTGTTATCAACTGAAAGAGAAGAGACCTTTACTTTATACTCCTATACTCCTTTATCATCGGCCTCTTCACCCATCATTAATGAATGACCAAACCTTTCGAGTGACTTCACTATTTCTCCAGCAATTACCGGATCGTACATGGAATGCCCCGACTTCAAAGCTATTCTCAATTCGAGCTGCTCCCACACATTATGTAGGTCCAATGCCGTGTCAGCTGGACATATTGCATCGTCACCGCCTTGTATTGCGATAGTAGGTGGAAGAGGAAAAGGAAGATCAGGCGATATCGACGAGCCGTAAGATTCAGATTCAGATGACGGTGGTAACTTGGATGAATACCACGATGAGAGAGGGATCGATGGTGGCGGATTTATAGATAGAAACGAATTAAATGGATGGATGCAGTAATCATCGTTAACACTGTAATAACAGGTAAGCATTGCTTGAGCTGGTATGTACGTTGTTGGGTCAAAAGTATTCCCATTGCCATTTTTCGAAGAAGGTTGTTTGATGTCTTCCACTTTGGATTCAGTTCTTGCTGCAATGGTGTCTTCAATTGGCAACGGTTCCAATACATTTTCATCGATTTTTGATGATGTATGAGACGATGACGAGGTGGAAAATCTCCTCAATGAACGCAAGATCTCTTCATGCTCACTGCTCGAGTTATCCACACAAATGGAAGCAACAGATTTCTGATTGTGAACCTGCGCGTCTTCAAATACCCACGACGCCCTCGACGGATCCCAAACCAAGAGACGATTCTTATCCTCGTTAGAGTCTTCACTTTTCTTGAATCCATTGCCGTAAATTCCCATCTCCCAACGAAACCAAGATCTCATAGCCATATACCTACTATTCGCATCTGATCCCAATAGCCGATGGTAATAACTATGAAGGACACTCCGTTTGTTGTTTTCGACATGTTCAACTCCAGAACTGAATTCTTTCCATTGCTCCGTGAAGAGTTGAGCCGCTAGAGATTGTCTTTCAATTTCTTTCAACGTGGTCATCGTTGGAGGTCGTGTCGCCATCGAAACGGAAGTTGATCCGCCTGCTATAAGATCTCTCAAGTTTGATGTTTTACTTACACCAGCCCTCGGAGTGACAGCACTGGATTCTGGAGGATTACCAAACAGCCAATCGATCTCCTTCTCACGGAACAGACAAACTCCTCGCAATACCATGGCACGTACACTGTTGGGATGAGTGAAAGCGTATGCCATTGCCAATGTACATCCCCATGAGCCACCTAAAATGACGTCCCAAGGATGATGATTACGCGGCTGTGTTGATTGTATCAGTTGTTCATTTTCTTCTTCAATCCATTTATCTATCAAACCCTCCTTTACTAAATGCTGTCTCAACATCTCCACATCATTAACCAACAGTTCCAATCGATTGAATGTTACTTCGCCCAATGGTGTACTTCTTCCACAACCACGTTGGTCTAAAAGTACGACGTACTCGTACAAATCGGGTGAGAAGAATTGAGTGTGTTTCGGAAAACTGCCGGCTCCAGGTCCCCCGTGCAGGACGAGTGCTACAAGCCCTCTTTGCTGACGTGCTGTTGAATAATCCTGTGTACTGTTGTCGAATGAAAGGCGATGATGCACCTCAAAATACAATTCATGAGGGGATCCCTCTTCAGTTGCCAGTGTACCTGATGTCACTTTGTTTACCCATTTTGGTACCTCCGTGGTGTTATTCTCATTT
The DNA here is from genome assembly GCA_018806925.1 of Skeletonema costatum. Classification (NCBI taxonomy): domain Eukaryota; phylum Bacillariophyta; class Thalassiosirophyceae; order Thalassiosirales; family Thalassiosiraceae; genus Skeletonema; species Skeletonema costatum. The sequence goes on along the minus strand of JAHBBA010001133.1, from coordinate 142,292 downwards.
GAAACAGTGCCGTTACAATCTATTCTTGGAAGAGGATCATATAAGCTACGGAGAATAGGCGAGTCAATAGCGTCGCTGACAGAATCATCTGGAGATGAGTTCAAGCTCGATGTTATGATATGACGATGAAAAGGAGTGCTTGAGAGGCCAGCTGAGGCTCTGTGTAGGTTGCGGTTGGAACTTCTAGGAAGAATAATCAGAGCATTGCACGTGAACAATGATCGGAATGCTACGGCAGCAGATACTAGAGCTATCCCTAAAATCATCATTTCTTTAGCTGTATTTGCACATAATCTAATGGATGCCCATCGATGCCGAGAGATGAAGAAGTGAGATGAGAGTGACGCGATGATCGACGATGATGATGATCGATGATCGTGACTCTTTATTTTTTGAAGGGGCTAGCTGTCACAATGTCATGATTCATCTGATGTCAGTCCGATATAATACTGGTATCCTTGCAGGAGATGTAAGAGATTGAGCTAACAACGTAACCTATAATATAGAGTTATTGCAGGAGTTCAAGGGTGTGTTGTTGGGGCTGAGGTGTCAATCCAATGGGATCAGCTCACCTCCCCTAAGATGACCCAGAAGAGATCCAGACAGAGCTACTTTCCGCAAGAGAGTCTGGAGACAAAATCTACCTTACTAAATCAACCAAGCACATATACAAATAAAAGGGGAAGAACTCAGTCGGATACTATATGGACTACTGCTCGATGAGAAGCCCGCTTGCAATGGCAGATACTATAAGTCAATTGGACTACTGCTCGATGAGAAACCCTCTTCCTCTTGTCGATGGCGTGGAGATGCGACTACTTTAGACGCAAAAAGGGCAACACTTGCGGTGAGCGCTGATAGATAGAAGACAAAGGAGATGATCACTGTCATTGCATGTAATATTAATAGACGTACAACGACATGCCCTTGCTTTGGGGAACGGGAGCAGTACCTTCGAACATCTAAAAGGCAGTTCAAGTTTCTGGGAACGATCTCTCTACGTCGTTTGAAAAAGGTCAGGCAAAAGTTTCTAGTAGTTAGAGAAAACGAATATTTACTGTAATAGATACTTAGATATAAGCTTTTCCATCCATACTACAAAAAGCCAACCACCAAGTCACAAATAAGGTTGCAATATGATACCTATTTTTGCCGTGGCTGGGGACAAAAGAGTTGTCGGTCTACGTGCAGTTGACACCTCAAGGGTAGCTTCATACCAGCACCTTTTTGGTAGATGGGAGTGCGAACCAAACGGACCTTATCGCGTAACCGAGACATGACAGCTTTTGGGACGCCTGCTTAAATGAGACAAAGAAGCGAAGGAGAGATAGTAAAAATTGCCCGCCCGCCGGGCACAAGCCAACAATGCCACGCAGCCCATCATCCACCTGTCCATTGGCTCCGGACAATGACACAATACATATGCATTATCTGAACAATAATGATTACCAATACAGCCAATCCTCCTTCCACTGCCGTGCGTGGCGGATTCGATGACAACGCTTATGAGGTGGTAGAAAAGGCACTTTCCCAGTCAGAGGGGCAATCGGCTCGACAGCAAAGTGGAAGCATGAGAGATTATTACTCTAATAACATACAAATGATGCAGCTATATTACCCTCACTGTCTCCCGGAATCGTCACTTATCGTCACTAATGGCAGTCATACGAAGGTGTTATATTGGTAGAATGTACTGATATTGAAGATAGGAGTGGATAATTAGCCATTTACCACCGGGGATACTTTCATATTTCAGTAGATTTCATGCCTTCTTATATTTCACTCAATGCCACTGTAATACTCATTTCTGTCACTATCACCGGCTATTCGTCGACGGCTAATACCCTATCCTATGGGGTTGTCATGACAGCGTTATAAATTGATCTTTACCTGTCCTATATGGTGCCAAACGATGACGTGACGAACTTTACGGAAAAATTGATGCCGCTATTGTGATGGCGAATACGTCTGTGAACATTAAAGATCGAAGGCTTCCGATCACACCATTCGATTCAGCGTGAAAAATGGGTCTTCTTACTATGTTGTCGGTTTGTTGTATCATTATTTGTTGCCATTGTTGCGGCGTACGTGAAGAGCTTCATCTTGTGTATCTTGTGTATCACACCGAAGACTTGGATGAGAAGTGAGTGCCGAGCAGTGCCGAGCGCTCTACAGGCAATTCCAGAGGGGGCAGGGGGGTAGCCCGTTCGTCTCAATTAAGGAGGCGTCCCAAAAGCTGTCATATCTCGGTTACGCGATAAGGTCCATTTGGTTCGCATTCCCATCTACAAAAAGGTGCTGGTATGAAGCTACCCAAAAAGTAAACGACACTGGCAGGACTCGAACCTACGCGGGATAAACCCAATCGATTTCTAGTCGATCGCCTTAACCACTCGGCCACAGTGTCGAGATACATGTCTCAAGTTTGTTAAACATTCATAATTGCATAAAAGTGGCTCCGGCTCTCCCATTTTCTCATTTTCAAGATAAAACATACATCTTAAGTACTTATAGGCTCCCATTTTACCTTCTCTATGACTCAATCATAGCAATACTTATTTACATTGATCCCTTCTCATGCCAGTATACTCCTACTTTTGATGGTGATGTCCAGCAAATCAACGAGCGAGGTTCAGCATAATCAACTGCTCGGTTGTCAAACGACAGCAGGCAAGTAAGTTCGTGATTCCCCTCTTCCACGCCGCACAAGATAAGAGGGCAGGTCACACTGCCTCCTCACAACTACTACTTTGACGACACAGCTTTTGCTGTACTCAGCAAATATCTACACAACCGACAACAACAACAATGTGGTCGTTCTACATTGCGGCAGCATTCTTCCAACTGCTCTCCGTGAGCGCCTCATCATCTAACGCCGGCTGCGTAGATGATAACGAACACAACTGCAGTTATTGGTCATCCAACGGTGAGTGTGATAACAATCCCCGTTACATGCACACGAATTGCAAACGAAGTTGCAACACGTGCACCGCCGAAGATGTTGACATCACAGTGAGACAAGCTGTCGGCATATCCGATCAGGATGTTTCTGAAGTTTGGTGGATGAATTCATCCGAGAAAAAAGACTTCTTAGTTGACATCATAAGCTACATGAAGGACGAGGTGTGGGCAGTCCCAGAGCACACCAAAACTCGAGGAATCTGCGTTAATAAAGATAACATGTGCACACACTGGGCAATGCAAGGTAGATGCAGCGAAGTGGATGTGAAGTTAAAATGTGGCCCATCATGTGGATCTTGCATGTATTTAGATGAGAATGTGAGATGCGGCGGCACTATTGAGGAACTTCCGAACGCTCTAGCTGCAGGTAGCATCGACAAGATGTTCAAGAGAATTGTCCGAAATTATGATGTTCAGATCCTCTCACAGCCCACGCAAGAACAAGATAATCCTTGGATTGTAACTATTGACGACTTTGTTTCTGATGAGGAAATCAAACTCATACTCGAATACGGGCAAAAGACAGGATACGAGCAGGCTGGTGAGACTCACGGTGGGAATCATGCTGCAGCAACAAAGACTCAAAAACGTACGAATGAAGCCTCGTGGTGTGGATATCAGGTGAGTTGAGATATGACATTGATGCGTATCCTACGAATACATCCAGACGAATCTTATTTCTGACGTCTTTATCTCTTTCCTTCAAATTCAATGTAGTTCGGAGATACATGCTTCGATGACCCGATCATTAAAGGGCTTCTCAATCGTGTACACGATGTAACAAATGTACCTATTCAAAACTACAACGAAATGCAAATCGTCCGATACCAACCTGGTCAATTCCATTCTTTCCACGGAGACTACATCGTAGAAGATTCATATCGCCGAATGGGAGGACGAATCTTGACGTTCTTTATGTATCTAAATGATGTAGAAGAAGGTGGAGAGACAGAGTTTTCACGTCTCTCTCCACCCATTCTAGTTGCACCCAAGAAAGGCAAAGCACTGATCTGGGCCAATGTTCTTGATAGTGATCCTCATAAGGAAGATGAAAGGGTTTGGCACCAAGGTCTCACTTTAGATAAGGGGGAAAAACATGCTGCGAATCTCTGGATCCACATGCGAGATTTCAGGAACCCTATCGAGAACAAATGTACTGATTGAGATGTAATTGTATGATATTAGGATAGAAGAGATGATATTATTGCACATTCTCTCTTTCTCTTCACACAAACCTTCTCTTTTGTCTACTATCAAGTTTGCTCCATTTCTCTTTCAACGCATCTATTCTTTCTTTCGTACCCGGATGAGTGCTCTCCCAACCAGCCGTGGCAGTTGCATCACGTCCCTGAAAATCCCACAATTTGGTCAACAACTTCTTTACAGAATTGGGATGATATCGTCTCAATACATATTTGTTATCCAAATACGTAGCCGATAACAAATCCCAAGCTGCAGCATCTGCTTGATACTCATCTCGACGTGAGAAACCAAGATCTCCGAGGTATGATGCACTTTTCCATAGTCCTTCTGCAACTGCTTCCCCGAATGATTCCTCATAGCCATCATTATCTTCATAGACAAATGCGTCCCATAGCGTGGAAATAAATCGTTGTTTAATCACACGCCGTTGCGAATGACGATGCAGCACATGGCCCATCTCATGACCAAGTAATGCGGCAATTTCACCATTGGATAGATACAAGTGTTGTAACAGTGAATCAGTCACACGGATGATTCCTCCTGGTAAGGCAAATGCATTAACGAGATTGGGAGCGTGTACTACACCAAAATCCCATTCATATTCATCAATATTGTCAAAGATTGAGCCAAAGAAATTATTGTTGTTGTTGTTGTTGTCATTATAGCGAGCATTCCTTCCAGCCTTTACCAACTCCATACCGATCTTTTGTACTCCCCATCTATCCTGAACACGTGGATATTTGCTTTCCAAGGACACGATGGACTGTCTCCCTAATTCAACATCTGTTATGACAGGTACAGTCCATAAAATGCATGAGGCACAGTAGTCTGAGAATGGGGTTAGGAACCATAAGGCTAGGATGGATGCGATGATGGCAAGTAGGAGAAGTTCATGATGTTTTCTGTTGCGGATGCCGAGACGATGGCCTAAGATTGGTAGCCATATGGATGCTGCGGGGAGCTTGGGATTGGCAGTAGTGTTGGTAGATGATCGTCGTGATGATGTGTAGGGGTTGGATGATTGTCTTCGTCTCATGGTTGTAATGTGATTTATGGCGATGTCGAGTTACATATTCATCGTGGAAAGTGATTGATGTGAGATGGATGGAATTTTGAGTGACAGCGAAAACAAAAAATGCGATGATGACTCATCATAGCGTCGCATCAACCACAACCTATCATACCTACTCACTTTATCACCATGGTAATCAAGAGCGTGCTACTACTAGCTCTCCAACTCCCCAGCCGTACCGCCCACTCTACCATCGGTAGGAACACCAGTCGTACAATCATGTCCCAATCAAAAGAATATTACCGACACGACGGAGTCAAGATCACTTTCGATCCGTATGCTCCTGGTATGGCTGAAAAGTACGGCACGCCAGGCGAGACTGATAATGAGGGATTTGACCCTTACAGAGATAGTGTTGGCGCAGGAATCTATGGAGGAAGTGTGAAGCGATCTGATTCGGGTGAGGTTCTTATAGGGAGGCAATATCAAAATCATAATCCAAGACCAGGCCCTGTTTATAATGGTGGCGGTTATGCACCAAGCACTCTCATGCTCGACGACGTACACGGGAAGCTCAGTCCTCTATTAGATAAATACCCCGATCTTGTCAATGATATTACTACTGGTGGAGCACAACCATTGCATATGTGTGGAATGTCTAGAAGCAAACAGCACGCAGTCAGTGCCCTCATTGAACGAGGAGCTGATATTGAGAGTCTTGATACTTACGGAATGACTCCATTGCACAGAATGGCAAGCAACAATCTCGCAGTCGGTGCAAAGATGTTATTGGATGCTGGAGCAGACGTATTTCACAAAGGAAAGGTGGGCGTTTCTCCCATGAGCATTGCTCAAGATAGCGCTGCACATTCGGTAATTGAAGTTTTGAAAGCGGCTGAAAGTAACTCAAAGAACAAGAAATCTTCTGGAAGCAAGGATAATGTAACAAAGTTGACAGTCATGGGAAGCAAAGAAGTTCCTGCTGTAAATGGAGACTACTTTCCCAAGAGTGCAGAATCAATCCCGACTGGTTTCACAAGCGTATGTGATGCACAAAAATGGGCCACGCAAGACATGTGGAACAAGCTCAACGGAGACAGTATCTGGTTTGCACATTCACAGAATGAATCCTACATTTACTGGAATAAGGGAGATAAGAAATGGTGGATTGATGGTCCTGATGGAAATGGGGTGTGGATTGTACCAGGCCCATCGCATGCTCCTCCTGCTCATGGGTGGAGTAGTATTAGCACTGGATCGACGAAGTCAGCTCCCATGGTCATGACATTTCGTAAGATCTAACTGAATATAACGCTTAGAGTAACAAAGCAATGCGTTGTTTTGTCATATTAACGTTGATATATATTGAATACACTTATTTACATGAGCTTGTACGTAAATACAACACATTCATCATCAACTCTTGGTAAGGCATGTGCTATCGTACCCTCCTTCACTGGAACTGCATCATCAAACGTTAAACAGAAAGGAACCATTTCTGTCGTTCCATTGATGCGTTGAGCAATTTCCGAAGAGTGAGCATGGTGTAGAGCTGCTTCAAATGCTAGAGTTGAATGAGCACTGATGGAACACACCCAGTTGGATTTCAGACTAGAGATTCTTTCATCTTGAGTGAAGGCAAGTATGGCACTTTCCGACTTTCTATTGTTTGTTGTTGTCGTCACTCCATCACAACCCGACATTTCCTTGTCATCAAGTGGAATGTTCAATGCAAGTACCAACCTTCGCTCCATGCTTCGCTTTAAATCCACCCGGTTACGACCAGGTACAATATATTCATGAAGCCCTGGCAAGAAACCACATGTTCTTCCCTCACTCTCCTTCTGCATATCATTCAGTTGTTCCAGCAATTGATTTTCTGTTGTAATAGTTGACCATGACGATGCAGGAATAGACCTTGCATCAGGACGTATCAAATGATTGAGATCAAGTGCATCTAATAAAGGTTTTCCTTGAGTAATGGTTGTATCCTTTGCATCCCATCCGGGAAGCTGACGTAGTGCAGAAAAACTCAAGATGGAAATTCGATTGGTTTGAACGAAGCCCAGCTTGTCAAATACTCGCTGCATTCCCTTGTTGCTCTTTACTGTACATGTCAATATGTTAGTGGGAGATTGATGCTTGTTGTTTTTGTCGTCCTCCTTTGCCAAAAGTACTATAGACTGTAATAATTTGGATGCCAAGCCTTGATTACGATAGTTGGAATGTGTTCGAACGGCTTCAATCCAAGCTGCATTTTGAGCTGGAAGACGTTTGTAATTTGCAACTGCAATGATTGTATCGTCCTCTTGTGCATCTTCTTGCTGCTGCTGCTGCTGTTGACAATCTTCTGTTCTTTTCGTTGTAAGAGCCAGAAAAGAACAAGAATCATCCTTCACATAAGTGTTTGCCACCTTTGGGAGATAGTCGCTACCACCATATATGTTGGCACATATTTCTTCGAGGGAGGTTCGATCGCGAGTTGGATCGTAGGGTCGAATGTGATAGTTAGGTGATGTGGTCGACATCGTTTTTGTGTTGAATGATAGAGTTGGTGATGCAGTAGTGGTGAGAAGTGCTAGGCTAATGATCTTCGATGAAGAGGGCATTATAGAGCGGAGAGCTGTGGAGAGTCTGAGGAGACGACGATACTATTACATACACTCTATTTATTCTATCTATTACGACAGAGGGGCATGCAATGTCAGTGTGATGGCGCAGTTGCAAGAAGCAAGAGCATAGCAGAACAATGAGCTGGCCATCGATGATGACGGTCAATTTAATTTGGAGCTACCATAGTAGTTCCAACATTGATTAGCTGCTCTTCGAAACATAAATACCTGACGTTGATCGATCGATGCGACATCGACGCCACGCTTCGTCGTACCTATTCGTCGCACACATTAGCAGCACAGTACGTAGTAACATCATTCTTCACTACTAACAACTCATTCGGTCGCTGCATTCTCAACTGCTTCTATTCTCCAATGCCCACCAATAGCACCACTGTGCTGCTCCTTTCATTCTTGCTTGTAGCGACGTCTTCATTCGCCTTCACTCCATCGCTCCATCATCCTCGGTCATCGAAAATGTGTCTCAAGTCGACATTATCAAGTTCTACCACCACCGCCGAAAAGGCGATAACACCACCTCAAACATTTAAATATGAATCATCACGAGATATCGCGTCAGTCTATCATCGCATGGATGTGATTGATGCCAAAAAGCCTGCCAAGTTTGGACTCATTGCTTTTGTTGCCTCCGTATTGAGTGTTCCAATTTGGGCAATAGTGTTATTGCCATTTACATTACTTGCGTCTACAATCAATTTTCTATATTATAATCTTGGCAAGTTGTTTACATCCAACATTGCTACGGCAAACGACGCATCGAATAATGCAAAGGAGGAGTTATCGACAACTCAGAATTGTGAAGAAAATGTCAACATCATTCCACGTGAAGAAAGGAAGTATGATTTAATACTCTTTGGGGCAACCGGATTCGTAGGCAGGTTGGCAGTATCCTATCTTGCAAAGGAATATGGGATCAACAATGATAAAGTGAAATGGGCTATTGCTGGAAGATCAGAAGCCAAGATCAAGGCAACTCTTTCTGCAATTGCTCAAGAATTAGGCAAGGATTATGTTGGCATTCTCGATAATGTGGATGTTATTATTGCCGACACGTCTGACCGATCTACACTCAAGGGACTCGTAGAGAACGCTCGCTCCATTGCATCAACTGTTGGACCATTTCAAAAGTATGGGTCACCATTAGTGGAGTTTTGTGCCAAGTATGGAACGCATTATGCGGATATTACAGGAGAGGTGCCGTGGAATAAAGAAATGATGAGATTGTATGAACATTCTGCACAACAGTCTGGAGCGAAAATTGTGTCTCTTTGTGGACATGATTCCATTCCTTGGGATTTGACTGTAAGATATTTATCCAACAAGTTGAGAGAGGAGTGCAATGATAAGCTTAGTCAAGTGGAATGCTTGGATGAATTGGTGGGTGGAGTCTCAGGAGGCACTCTTGCAACCGTATTTGAAAGTATCGACCGCACAATAAAAGATTTCCAATGGGACTCTCTTTGGAAGAAGGATGACTCATTAGATATGTACCAGCGGCTACCATGTGGATCAGAAAGTGGCAATACAACTGTTCCTGACCTTCCATCGACAATTAGCAAGTGCAGAAAACCATCTCAACGTTTTGCAAGCAAGTGGTGTGGTCCATTCTTTATGGCTCCAATCAACATGGCTGTGTCGGGTAGAAGTGTTGCTCTGTCTCAAGGAACAAATCAGACTGTTAGATATCGTGAGGCGTTAGTGGCAGAAAATATGATGGATGCATTTGTGGCATGGTGGGGAACAATTCTTTTTGGCACTGCAGCAATCAATCCAGTTCTCTTACCCATTCTAAAACAGTTCTTGCCCTCGCCAGGAGAGGGCCCAACTCAAAGTGTCTTGAACGATGGCTTTTTATGTATCTCTGGCTACGGCATTGGCGAGAACGGAAATGAGGTCGAGAGTGCCTTTTACTTTCCACACGATGGAGGATATAAGAGTACAGCACGGATGCTTGTCGAGAGCAGTATTTGTTTAGCAACTGATGAAGACCGTCATGAAAATGCCGCTGGAGGGTTTTATTCTCCAGCAAGCATCATGTGTGATGCTTTGCTTGATCGTCTTGTGAAGACAGGTTCAAGCTTTGCATGCAGTGTTTGTAAATCCAAGTAAATGTAATCATAGCACTGTTTTTGATTATGTAATATTGCTACCTCACCCAAATCGCTGGCGTGACAGGCTCTCTTTCAGCAAAGATATACGTATTCTGAAATCCATCATCAACCTGAATGACAATATCATCCTTTACCTTGATACCATCATGTGATGCCATTGATACTCTATATCCACTCTCTTTCGATCCATCTTGTTCCAACGATGACGAACCACCAACATCAATACCTTTGAACAAATTATCAGCCCAGTAATTAAACCTCGGCTGGAGATGCCACCTCGGAGGCCCCAGCCAATTCCCCTTATTATATTGTCCATTCGAGCATACATCCTTGGCATCAAATTCATGTTGACCTATTCGAAACACATCACCTCGATTTGCATATACCATTTGTGGCAAGCAACATGGCTTTAATGCAAACAATTTCACTTGATTGTTGTTGAACATGTCAATTGCCTTGAGACTTAGTGTTCCACATAGATGTACTGCCAGAATGATGACTGGTCCATCAATTTTGTTGAAAAAGTGTTTGGTCATTTGACGTTGGTTGCAAGAATCCTTCAAGTCTTGTTTGGAAGTGTATAATGGTATAGGCCACGTAGTAAAGTACGAAGATTCCTCTCCATCCATATTGACTGTAGTGCCATAGATATGATCCCAGTTCATATGATGTGGTTTCAATTCGGTAGTAGTCTTTTTATTTGCAATGGCCCATGCCTTATCGACCAAGATGAACTTTTCGACCTTTTCTTTTGGAAGTATTTCGGATAGAAACATGGAGAGATATCCCTTGCCACTGCATAGATCAATAATTGTAAACTTTTCATCATCATCTTGATTGTCCATTGCTCTCTTGACAAATTCAATCACCGGAGCACTCTCAATCAACTCCTTTACAACCCTATCCTTTTTAAATATCCGTTTCCACACTTGTGGATTTCCTCGATAGCGTTTTCTCCAATTGACAATGGCAGTTAGGGAGTCTTCATAGGTGGATGCGTAGGTGTTTCGACCTGGTGCGTCTTGGACTTGGTTTTGGAGCCAGGTGTGGAATTCTTTGTCGGATAGTCCGTAGTTGATGTCGGGGAGTGATGTTGCGTAGCATCGAGATGGTGATGCATCATTTTGATATTGATTGACACATGATGTGCATATGAAAGCACCTGCAGAGAGGGATGAGCTGAGGAAGATTGCGGTGATGCAGCACCAGCTTCTTCGCATCATTTTCTAGGCTTTATTTTAGTTGATGATAGGACGAGAGCATTGCAAGCAAGTAGCAAGGGCTCAGCCTCGAGCCATCATGGTTTGATGGTTGATGGTTGCGTTGATAGATGGTTGATGGGCCGTGATGGTGTGAAATATCTAAGAGTGACGCATTACACCAAAATATGTATCTAGCTTGCCTTGCTCTTGCACTTCTCCCCTACAATACTTCTCCCCTACAGAGGGCACTTTCCACGATGTCAGAAGATAACATGAGCATATCTGATCTGCTGCCATTGGTGGCGGCCGCTCTCAATGATCAAGCTGCAGCTGATGCCGCTAAGGAGCTTGCCGCCGCTCGAGAGGAACGGGATATGTCGCAAAGAGTAGAAGTGCTCTGCTCCCTCGACAACGGTGATTACGAAGATGACGACGGCGAGACCATCGTCTATGGTAGTGCTTTGTTTGAAGAAGGGTATTACTTCTGTGATAAAAATCTTTGGGAAGTAACACTGCAACAGAACATGGGCAATATTTGCCGCTTGGCAGATCTGAGAGGCTGCCATATCTGTGTCGGTGGAGGATTTCCTGTGGCTACTCTCGATGATACTGTTTCAAACAATGCAACTTTTGATGGATCTATCGATGGAGACAGGAGGCAGACAATCAGTGGAGATGCATGTGAAGTTTCATTGTGCTTCTGTCCTCATACTGTTTGGCTGAATTTTTTGATACATGGGTGGCCACGAGAAGAGTGGGAAGCTGTGATTCAAGAAGATGATTATCACCAGGACGAACGACATATTATTCACTTTCTAGTGGAGAATGTTGCGGAACAGTACCCAGACGCCACTGTTGAGTTCATAGCAGTTACTTTCGCCACACGCAATATTCCTGGAGCTCTGAAACGACTGCTGTCGTCAAAGCGTAAGGAGGAAGTTTGTGCAGACCTAGATGAACAAATTGCTGAGAGAGATTGGGAAAAAGTAGTCGGATTTGTTAAGAGCAATTTACAAGAACGAGGAATTTTCAGCCAACAATATCATTCACGTGTGATACTGGCTGTATTGAGGGTGCAAGGATTTAAGACAAGAACTGAGGCAAATGATGATATCATTCTTAGATTCATTGCCGCATGTGAGCAGTCTCCTGGAGTGTTTGACAGCGACGATGGTGAAGAAGTATTCACGACATTGATGCAATATCTTAGAGAACAATTTGGATCAGATCAAGATGATCATATGGAAGAATCCTGAACTAGGATCTTCAAAATTTGATGTCAGCTATGTTGTCTCTACTTCAAGTATAGGTAAGTATGTAGTTGAGAAGGCATCCTCTCGACTCTCGAAAGAGAAATCCAAATACTCACAAATCCGAAGATGCAACGCACTACGCATGATTTCTGGAGATAGCTGTCTTGCTAGGATTGAGGAAGATGGAGAAATTATTGAAGAGAAGAAACACACGTCGGATTCTAAATCAAATCACTACTAATTATATAATCTATGCATCTACCTCGCAATCATTACAGAGGGACTTCTTCTTCAAAGAAGGAACCAGGAAGCTAGTCTAGTACTCTTCATCAAAGTCTTCCCCACCCTCTCCATCAGCAGTTCTCAGCGCCAACCTCCTCGTAGTCCTTCTCAAGAGCAGCAAGATCCTCACGGGCTTCGGAGAATTCACCCTCTTCCATACCCTCTCCGACATACCAATGGACAAAGGCACGCTTGGCATACATCAAGTCGAACTTATGATCAATGCGAGACAAGGAGTCAGCAATGGCAGTAGTGTTGGCAACCATACACACGGCGCGTTGGACACGAGCCAAATCACCACCAGGAACGACAGTGGGTGGCTGGTAGTTGATTCCACACTTGAATCCAGTAGGACACCAATCCACAAACTGAATGGTTCGCTTAGTCTTGATGGTGGCCACAGCAGCGCGTTGACATCCTTGGAAACTATCTAAGAGTGACGCATTACACCATTTCAAAACTTCAAAATCTTTGCCCAACCGCCGAACACAAGAACAACCTGCTCACTCCGTACTCCGTACAATACAACAAACTAAGCAAGCAGCGATGCAAGCAGCCACCCAGCAAACCCTCGCCAACCTCGTCGAAGCACATGTAACCGCCCTAGTCCGAGAATCAGCGGCAGTCAATCGTCATTCTCGAAGGGGCGGCCTCATTTCTGCCGCCGATGAAAATAATAAATCTTCCTCCACCGCCCACCGCCAGAAGCGACGTCGCCTAATCCATCATGATGATATTAACATGGCCTTGCAGTGGAGAGGCTCTGAGAAGTTATATGTTAGTGGAGTGTCCGTGCCGTGTGTTACTCCCCCTGATGATAACGACGAAGGCGGGGCCAAGCAAACGAAAAAATCATCCTCCAATACTAAAAAGCCACCCAAGAATGCACTCACCCAACTACTCCAAAATACCACCACCACCAATACCACCGTATCATCACTCCTCAAGGCGTCACAAGTGCCTCGAGTCGATTTAAACGCCTACCTTCAATCGGAACTGGTGATCCGTCCTCCCTCGGAATTGGGCATGACACTTCACTGGCTTGCGGTGGATGGGGTGAGTCCCATGATACCCATGAATGAGGTTTGGAATACTCAGCATTCCAAGGATGGAAGAAGTACGAATAATAATAATAATAATGGAGGTCTTGATCCACTTGCTCCAGTTCTTGACCTAGACGACGATGACGAATACGAAAACAACCACAACAATAACGGTGACGACACTACGAATAAATCCGAAGCATCCATCCGCATCCGAGAACTCCAACAGCGTCTCCTCTCCGAAGAACTTCAACTCTACTTTTCCCAAGTAACATCCACAATCGAACACCACCACCACTCCTCCTCCAACAACACGAACAATCACCAAAATAGTGAAATCACCACAGTCCTTCACGGCATACGAACCGACGGGGGAATACAAGAATTAGTCCCGTTCCTAAGTCGATTCGTCGCCTCGGGTCTAATGAACAAGAAGAATTTACAAAATGTCCATTATTGTTCACGATTGATTCAAGTCTTTGATGCCATGTTGGATAATCCTAATTTACACTTGGATTTACATTTGCATCAAATGTTTAGTCCAGTGGGGACGTGTATTGTCGCAAAGAAGCTTTGTAATAGTCCATATGAGGATCATTGGTCGTTGCGTGAGGCAGCGGCACGGTGTTTGGTCAAAGCTTGTGATCTGTATGGGATGCAGTATACTACGATGAAACCGCGGATTATGAAGTTGTTGACACAGCAGGCGTTGAGGGTGGATCGACCATTGGCTACGCAGTATGGGGGGATTGTGGGGATTTCGTTGTTTGGACCTAGGGCTGTGGATGCGTTTTTGTTACCTGTGGCACAGGAGTATTGGGAATGTTGGGATGGAGAGTTGAAGTCCTTGATCAAGAATGAAGGTAGTAGTGGTGGGGGTGAGAAGAAGAGGGATGTTTGGAGGGAGTATGAATTGCACATGTGTCAACAGGCTCTTTTGGATGCAGTGGCGATATTTATGCGGGGGGTTACTCCGGGGGAACAAGCGAAACGTGTGGACATTGAGTCGTTTTCGGATGTGTTTGGTGAGAGGTTGATTCCTATGCAGCCTGAACCTACTGAGTATATATCGGCAATTCTTTGAGAGGTTGTTGAGTGCTTGTGATGTGAGAAAATTGAGTTGGTAGCTCTTAATTTAGTTATGAGTTCGCTTTATATTAACTACACTGCTGATGAACCACATCATACAGGTTGGAATCGCCCTACTTTTAGACCAGCTTTAATTTAATGAAAAGTCTCCTCTCCGTTCCTTTTGACTTAGTGCGTCAGAAAGGGAGAAAGGGTTCTCAAAATGACGGACATCGGTACTTTGTTGACGGCCATCCAAGAAGTTTTTCGCCGAATAGAAACTACAATATGTGTTGGGACCAGTGCACGTCTGCTGCGAATCATCAATTAACAAAGTAACAACAAAGAATAATTGAAATAAGATGATGTCCATGGCAAGTCACCGGCTAATGGCGGCGTCCGCCCGCAACGCCGCAAGACAACTAGCAAGCGCAGCAACACGAAGCTCCACCACCGCAGCATCGACTGCACCAAGCTCACAATTTCGCAACCCCAACTTCATTCTTGGCATCGGTAGTGGCCTTTTGCTTGCAGGCTTGCATAGCGCTACCGGCTCTGCTAACGATTTCTACGATTATCGTTTCAAGAGTCCCAAGGATGCCGACGACCTCGCCTCTTTCTATGGCGGCGAAGAGCTCATGGAGCTCTATTGTGTGTTTCCTCTCGTTGGGCAGATCATGATGCGTAGCGCTACATTTGATGATACGGGTGGGATTAAGACACAAGGGTTTCCTGGCACTATGGAGGTTAATATGGTGTTTTCAGATGATGTCAATGAAGACACTGGTGAAACAGACTGGTGTAAGTTATGCACATTTCTACTTGTTTCATGCGATGCACATTTCTCCTTGTTTCATGTGATGCATCTAACACCTATCTCTATTTCTCCTTGCAGTCAACAAGCGAGAGAGATTCAAGAACACATTGTTTGGGTACACACTATGGGACATGGTAATTAACTTTAACACCTATCTCTATTTCTTCATTTCTACGTGTTGCATGCGATGTATCTATCTTGTATCTCTCTTTCATCACTGCAGTTAACAAGCGAGAGAGATTCAAGAACACATTGTTTGGGTACACACTATGGGATATGGTGATTAACTTTGGGTTCCAAACAAAAGATGATGGCTCGAGGGAATGCTATCATGCAGGAGAGTACTTTCATGGAAATGTTCCAATTCTATCTCAATTAATGTTGCTCATCTTCAAAGTTCATTCACGATGGGTTGTCTGGTCTACAGAGCATCATGTCAATCACTACGCATTCTCTTCAGGTACCACTGACGAGGAAGAAGAAATGGAGGAGGAGAGCCGTGCAAACATGCCACTCTTCTTGCTCAAGAACTATGCCTGGTCTGATCTAACGGCCATGCTGTTTGGATACAAAGAAGGTGATCTATCTCGTGCAGAAAAGCAGCCTTCCTTCCTTCTACTTGGTGGTAAGGACTCAGAAAAGGATGAGCTTCCATTTCAGAAGAAGGCCATTCAAATTCGAATCAGTGAGGATATTGAAGCAGACAAGCAGGCTATGAAGGCTTTGTCTTCCAAGTATTGTCCAGAGGACGTTAAAAAGATTCTCGCTCGCCGGGCTACTATTGATAAAGCACTAGTTGGCATATTTTATTCTGGCATTTTTAATTCCAGCATCATTTATCTTTATTCCAGCATTTTATATCTCTCAGCACATTATACTTCTGTGACAGTCTGAAGGACACTAGTAATATGAACCAATAATTAGCTTCTCCCGCCCCCTCCTACTGGCATTTTTTATTTCTAGATACCTCTACGGAGTATTGTACACGGAGGTATGGTACAGATTCCTACGTAGGCTGAGGCCGAAAAGATTGTTTTGAGGTATGTGTCATATCTCTGCGAGTAAGTGAACCTGCAACGCAAGCCTTGGCTCATTTTGAAGCTCTATGCATTCGTCGTTCATTCGACTACGCGATACAAGATAATAATCACACGTCGGCAGCGGATGCACAAGTCCAAACTTCCACTTCATCCGCTATCAAATTTTATGCATCTGCTTGTCTCCTTTGAAGTAGTGTCATATCTCTGCTAGTAAGTGGACCTGCAACGCAAGCCTTGGCTCGTTTTGGAGCTCTATGCATTCGTCGTTCATTCGACTACATACATAATACAAGACAATAATCACACGTCGGCAGTGGATGCACAAGTCGAAACTTCCACTTCATCCGCTATCAAATTTTATGCATCTGCTTCTCTCCTTTGAAGTATGTGTCATATCTCTGCTAGTAAGTGGACCTGCAACGCCAGCCTTGGATCATTTTGGAGCTCTATGCATTCGTTGTTCATTCGACTACATACATAATACAAGACAATAATCACACGTCGGCAGTGGATGCACAAGTCGAAACTTCCACTTCATCCGCTATCAAATTTTATGCATCTGCTTCTCTCCTTTGAAGTATGTGTCATATCTCTGCTAGTAAGTGGACCTGCAACGCCAGCCTTGGATCATTTTGGAGCTCTATGCATTCGTTGTTCATTCGACTACATACATAATACAAGACAATAATCACACGTCGGCAGTGGATGCACAAGTCGAAACTTCCACTTCATCCGCTATCAAATTTTATGCATCTGCTTCTCTCCTTTGAAGTATGTGTCATATCTCTGCTAGTAAGTGGACCTGCAACGCAAGCCTTTGCTCATTTTGAAGCTCTTTGCATTCGTTGTTTATTCGACTACGCAATACACGACAATATGCATGCGTCGGCAGCGGTAGCACAAGTCGAAACTGCAGATGCATTTTGGTTCTAGCCAAAACCTGAATGCATTTAGGTGCACTCACATGCATTCAGGTTCCAAATGCATTTGAGTTCCAAATGCATTTGAGTTTCGGCCAAAACCTGAATGCATTTAGGTGCACTCAAATGCATTTCGGTTCCAAATGCATTTGAGTCATAACATATGCGTTGAAACCATACTTGAATGTACAAATGCACACAACGATTCTGTGGGAACTTTTGTTCCCACTATAGTAGGTTGTAGCCTCAAAAACGGATCTGGAATTGATAGAGTCAGGATATGCTTTCTTATGTGTGCCAAAAC
This sequence comes from Skeletonema costatum, assembly GCA_018806925.1. Taxonomy (NCBI): domain Eukaryota; phylum Bacillariophyta; class Thalassiosirophyceae; order Thalassiosirales; family Thalassiosiraceae; genus Skeletonema; species Skeletonema costatum. The sequence goes on along the minus strand of JAHBBA010001133.1, from coordinate 124,443 downwards.
TGTCATTCTTTTATTTTCACACTCAATGACAAAGTTTATTCTACTTCTTTTTAACGTGCTTATCGAACAAGCTCTGAATGACCTTTGTCCAGTCGCTATCTAATGGAGTTGACCTTTTCCCCACGAGCCATTTGTTGAATGTTGTCTCACTCATAAAAGAACCGTCGGTTTCGTCCGCATGGTTTTTCAGCACTTTAAACTTCGATATTCTACTGTCATCTTTGTACCGAACCTCGCCATTTTCTCTTGCTACCCTGAGAGCATGTTCCATCTTATCATTCCACCGACTAAGAACACCTCTGATTGAACGGGGCGCACCCTTCCATGCCATGTCTGTCTCCTCATCTTTCTTAGATTGTACTTTTGTTGGATTTCTCTTCCGCCTAGACTCAATTAGAGCTTCGGATTTCTTAATTTGTGCTGCGAACAATCTTCCACTCTGATAGCAATCATCGCTCCTTCGATGAATCATTGATGGTATGTCTCTAAAGTCTTCTTGAACAGTGCTTACTTCGTGCTTTTCAGCGCGAAATGTACCTTCCAGACCTTGATTGCTTGTGAATATACGCGCATCCATGGATGTTTCAGCGACATCAATGACCTGCTGAGACCACAATGCTGCGCGGTTAATCCACTCTGTCAACAAATACTTGGCAGCAGTTGGAGAATACAATGGGTTACACACCTCGCCAGATGTGTTTGGTAAATGCATGTCCACAGAGTAACCACCACATCTTCTAGGGGACACAAATTCAGTGTCATCATCATCCCTTGCATAGCAGTAGTAGACCATACAAATTTGAACCTTGCCCATCTTGGTATCATGGTCAACAGATTTCAAATACGGAACACCGAAGTTAATTTCCTGCTTCATTCGATTGATCACACTACGAGCAATGATATGACCCTTAAAAGTAGTATGCTTGTCTTCTTGACCATCAGCCATCTCCCTCTGTATGAATGATTCCATCATTTCTTCTGTCATCATTAGCATTCTCTTCATTTCTTCCGTTGCAACTCTGTCCATATTGGCAGCAGTCATCTCTGACACTTTGGTGTTGTGATGAGCGTGCTTGGCAGAATTTAGATGGAAGTGCCTACATGGCAGGTGTTCTGTCTCGAATAGAGCAACAAAGATGCTCATGCGCACAATTAGCTCGGAGATACTCCTAATAATGGTCATTTCCTGGCGCATGGTGTGCAGGAGCTTGATCAGGAGCTGGAGCTGATGCAGCCGGATGTGGAGCTTGAGCAACATCATAAAGCACTCCACCTACAGGAGATTGAGCGCGAGCTTCCCTATCTGATACTTCGTCATCTACAGATTGAGCTTGAGCTTGAACAGGGTGGAATTGGAATGCAGCTTGGTCTACTGAAGCTTCATCTACTTCTATAGAAGGTTGAGCAGAAACAGTAGCAGTGTCAGGTAGAGCAAGAACGCCGCCTCGTTCGAAATTCATCTTTATCATTTCGTAGAGCTGGCCCTGAGAACAACTCCTGCTGATGGTTCTAACGAGCCTGTAATGATTGCCAGTGTGGTGCAAACATATTGCTCCCTCTGGAGGGGTCATAAATGTTGTGTCAAACTCATGTACTCGAACCTTGCACACATCAGTACACCAGTATGCAATCCAGCAGTTCCTTGGCCCTCTTGGCAATGTCGAGTAATGGACAATGGTCTGCTTCCAAAAATGACACAAGACAACTACAACTGCCTTGCCATTCCAACATTCTCTCGGCACAGGCATGTTGAAGTTGGTATATTCATTCCAAATTGACTCCAAAAGTTGTTCCTTTATCTCTCCGTCTTCAATATCAATGTAAGTGCATCTTTCGAGGTCTGAAAAGTCCACCCCTCTGACATACTTATCGTTTGAAATGAAAAGTTGAGCATTTGTGGCGAAGTGTTCACGCAATCTGAATCTCCAAGAACTCATGCAGTTGTCACGCAAGTGTTCGAAGTGTTCTGCTCTAGCTCTTGCACCCTCCGCATCTAGTTCCTGCCCAAACAAATAGAGTGGTTGCACTGCATTCTCAAAAAGACCGGTCATAAAAGCCCTGTGCAGACAATGACCATCACCCAATACCTCCACAATCTCACCAACTTCTTCCAACGAGTCAACTTCATGCAGACCATGCTTCTCTGCAAACAGTCGTGTTAGGTGCACTCTTGCATTCGGTCTACCATAACCATCGTCATCTTCGTCAAGAAGTAAATCCTCATCATCATTGGCCAAAGCATAGACATCAACTCTTATGGGGTCCTCGTTACGCAGCTCTCTCATTACATCTCTGATAAGAGATCTTTCTCTAGTTACCTTCCACCGAGGTCCCGCTTCATCAATTCTGACAAAGCTCAGAAAGGCATCAGAACTTTCTACCATAATGTCAAAACAAATCAACGCACAACTGGTATGACAGACTCTTGAAACGTAGACCGAGATGAATAGTGGTAGCAACGTCAATATATGCACTCCAGCACCTCCAAATTCAACGCACAACTCGTCTGTGATGTCAAGACGAGTATACAAGCAGTCAGTGCCTACAGAAGAAGCCCGTTTATGACGATGCAATAGATCAAAGATGCAGCAGAGTTGTCCCGTCTTGCTCTTGCTAGGCGACTCTTGTAAAGTAGACCGAGATGAATAGTGGTAGCAACGTCAATATATGCACTCCAGCACCTCCAAATTCAACGCACAACTCGTCTGTGATGTCAAGACGAGTATACAAGCAGTCAGTGCCACCGAAGAAGCCCGTTTATGACGATGCAATAGATCAAAGATGCAGCAGAGTTGTCCCGTCTTGCTCTTGCTAGGCGACTCTTGTAAAGTAGACCGAGATGAATAGTGGTAGCAACGTCAATATATGCACTCCAGCACCTCCAAATTCAACGCACAACTCGTCTGTGATGTCAAGACGAGTATACAAGCAGTCAGTGCCTACAGAAGAAGCCCGTTTATGACGATGCAATAGATCAAAGATGCAGCAGAGTTGTCCCGTCTTGCTCTTGCTAGGCGACTCTTGTAAAGTAGACCGAGATGAATAGTGGTAGCAACGTCAATATATGCACTCCAGCACCTCCAAATTCAACGCACAACTCGTCTGTGATGTCAAGACGAGTATACAAGCTGTCAGTGCCACCGAAGAAGCCCGTTTATGACGATGCAATAGATCAAAGATGCAGCAGAGTTGTCCCGTCTTGCTCTTGCTAGGCGACTCTTGTAAAGTAGACCGAGATGAATAGTGGTAGCAACGTCAATATATGCACTCCAGCACCTCCAAATTCAACGCACAACTCGTCTGTGATGTCAAGACGAGTATACAAGCAGTCAGTGCCACCAGAAGAAGCCCGTTTATGACGATGCAATAGATCAAAGATGCAGCAGAGTTGTCCCGTCTTGCTCTTGCTAGGCGACTCTTGAAACGTAGACCGAGATGAATAGTGGTAGCAACGTCAATATATGCACTCCAGCACCTCCAAATTCAACGCACAACTCGTCTGTGCTGTCAAGACAAGTATACAAGCAGTCAGTACCACCGAAGAAGCTCGTTTATGACGATGCAATAGATCAAAGATGCAGCAGAGTTGTCCCGTCTTGCTCTTGATAGGCGACTCTTGAAACGTAGACCGAGATGAATAGTGGTAGCAACGTCAATATATGCACTCCAGCACCTCCAAATTCAACGCACAACTCGTCTGTGATGTCAAGACGAGTATACAAGCTGTCAGTGCCACCGAAGAAGCCCGTTTATGACGATGCAATAGATCAAAGATGCAGCAGAGTTGTCCCGTCTTGCTCTTGCTAGGCGACTCTTGTAAAGTAGACCGAGATGAATAGTGGTAGCAACGTCAATATATGCACTCCAGCACCTCCAAATTCAACGCACAACTCGTCTGTGATGTCAAGACGAGTATACAAGCAGTCAGTGCCACAGAAGAAGCCCGTTTATGACGATGCAATAGATCAAAGATGCAGCAGAGTTGTCCCGTCTTGCTCTTGCTAGGCGACTCTTGTAAAGTAGACCGAGATGAATAGTGGTAGCAACGTCAATATGATATGCACTCCAGCACCTCCAAATTCAACGCACAACTCGTCTGTGATGTCAAGACGAGTATACAAGCTGTCAGTGCCACCGAAGAAGCCCGTTTATGACGATGCAATAGATCAAAGATGCAGCAGAGTTGTCCCGTCTTGCTCTTGCTAGGCGACTCTTGAAACGTAGACCGAGATGAATAGTGGTAGCAACGTCAATATATGCACTCCAGCACCTCCAAATTCAACGCACAACTCGTCTGTGATGTCAAGACGAGTATACAAGCAGTCAGTGCCACCGAAGAAGCTCGTTTATGACGATGCAATAGATCAAAGATGCAGCAGAGTTGTCCCGTCTTGCTCTTGATAGGCGACTCTTGTAAAGTAGACCGAGATGAATAGTGGTAGCAACGTCAATATATGCACTCCAGCACCTCCAAATTCAACGCACAACTCGTCTGTGATGTCAAGACGAGTATACAAGCAGTCAGTGCCACCGAAGAAGCCCGTTTATGACGATGCAATAGATCAAAGATGCATAAATTATCTGAAGTGAATGATGAATGTAATATGATTGTCTTTTTGTTCTTCTAAATTCTGTAAGTTGATGCAGTGGCCATAGCTGATGGATGTCTCTGTGATGGGTGTTTGATGAGAGTAATTCAGTAGAGAAGTTACATGTGGAACTGAATAAAAGATGCTGGATAAGAATGAGTTTAAAAAGTGCTGGAATAAAAAGTGCTGAATATTCTTTGTTACTAGTGTACACATTCCATAATTTAGAGTTATCCTTAAATGATTATAAAATGCTGCTGTCATAATATAAAATGCTGGATTCATGTTAAAGTATGCTGTGAATATAAATGTGTGGAATAAAAAAAGCTAACTAGTAATTGGTCTACTATTGCCAGAAGGCGCACGAATGCTAAGCACGAGATATCAGGAGACGAAGATGACGTAGATGTAGATGAGGAGGCTGCTGCCACACCTGATGTGTACGTTATGGCAACAGAACTTGCCGCAGATAGAGCAATGCGTAGAATGACTAGGCGGCCAACCAGAGCAGCTACCAACTAGATATAAGAGTTAATGAGCTATGTTACTGAGAATTAGAATCCGTCATGTAGTGTAGCAGAGGAAGAGTGTAGCATCTTAACATACAGCAACTTCTGCTTCCAAGCCCATCCGATTAGTTGTGATGTAATGCTTCTTCCTTGTTGCCGTTGGTGCTGCTTTTGATTTCATCTACAGTATTCTTTGTTTCCTCTTGCTTCTGCTGCAGTTTTTTCTGTATTTCTTGTTGATTTTGCTCTTGTTGATGCAGTTCTTGTTGATGCTTCTCTTGCTGATGCTGTTTTTGCTTTTGCATCCTGTGTACTTCTTGGAAAAGCATGATCTTTTAATCAGTATGGATTTTAAGCAAAAGAAGGAGAAGATACATATGCGGTGTGATACTAGCGTAATGAATTCAATTAGTATGAGCCTACGCTACAGTGCGGTCTTCTTCCTTCTGCCTGAAGAATAATGCTTTATCCACCTCACTGATCCTGACGACAAGATCCTACCAACCGTGGAGTACAGTACGCTGTAAAAGTCTCCGCCGCGATTTCCAACGCTGCATGCACTCTTGAAGCCCCGGATCAACCACGATCGCCTGACCCGAGCGAGATTCGACTCCGACATCCGGGATTTCATTTCAGATACATATCGTAGATATCTGCTCAGAATCCTTCTCTGTCACATCTATGTATCTCTGTACTATTTCCGATATATGTATGTAGAAATGTTGAGCGTAAGAAATTTTTCTAGACTTGCTCTGCGGCTCCCCCTGCTACTTAGCTGGGCGCTATTGAAACTACACTTTCTCCGTTTGCTTGATAATTTACTCGTAGCACCCGGGTAAACTCAACTCTGCCGCCTAAGCATTGTGGGCTGGCTCAATCTCGTACCTACAAATGTAGCTTGATGACTAATATGCATCAATGCAGACATGCTTTACTTTTTTTAATTGCCGATTTGTAGTGCGAAACTCAAGCAGATGTCATATCTTTTTCATTTAGTTCAGTTACCATGGTACTTTTGTAATGACAACAGTCACAGATTGGTACCCATGTTTATTGTACAGTTCCTTCACAGACGCCCCCCTCGAAGGAGAATGATAGTAAATGTACTGAAAGTCAATATTGTACTTTTCCACCATCTGAGCCCAAGCCAAATACTCTCCCTTCTCCCATCCAGGATAGTTCGCATATTCATCAAAGGTAATAACAGACCCCTTAACGAGGAGTTGGCGTCTACATATTTCTTCCAAAAATGTAATTGTGCTGCTATGTAAATCGGCATCGGCGTGGATGTATCCAATAGGGTGGGGATGATCATCGAAGAAGCTGGATACCGTGTCTTCAAACCAGCCAGCGTGCAGTACGACAGTCTCGTCAATGTTATTGTTGACTTCTCCGTGGTCAGCATCTTTGTGTTTCCCTTTTCCAATTCCATACCCCATTCCATTGAGGTGTTTTTGCACTTCTTTCAAACATGGTGGAACCCCTCCTAGATCAAATTTTCCTTTATCATAATCGCCTTCCTGTCCATTGTCCCAATCCTCTGGTAACCCCTCAAAAGAATCAAAGCCATGTATAACACGTTGGTGTTGCGTTGGAGGCATATCCATTTTGGCACATCGTGCGTTTCGTATTGTGTTCTGTTCTGCCTCTTTTTGACGTACACACCGGTCGATCAAACACATATCTCTACCCGTGTGAACACCAAATTCCAACACTTGTGCCGTTGGGGTCGTTGCCCAAGACGGTCCAGGCACTGTTGATGGCACACCGAATCGCTCTTCCTCGTTTCCCCACACGTACTGCTTTGGACGCAATGATTTCCCGGTAAAGATCGCGACAGTCAGCCCTCTGCCAACATTCTTGCGACGACGACGACGTTGGCGTTGGAAGGATCATGGTGCAGTGATGGGTATCTATAAGCAAAATAATTCTAATAACCTATATCAGCAGCAGTGGTGCTGACGGCGGGTGGACTACTTGGTGATTGACTAATTCTTGCCTCTCTAGGAGGCATGATTTTATCCTTTTTGAAGGATAAATGTTTGTGCATTTTGTTTGGGGGCGATCATGGAGCCACAGGTGGATACACACACGTGACTGAGAATTTGAATCCGCATGTAGGTAGCAGAGGAAGAGTGTAGCATCTTAAGATGCAGCTACTTCTGCTTCCAAGCCCATCCGATCAGTTGTGATGTAATGTTTCTTCCTTGTTGTTGTTGCTGCTGCTCTTGTTTTCATCTACAGTATTCTTTGTTTCCTCTTGCTTCTGCTGCAGTTGTTTCTGTATTTCTTGTTGATTTTGCTCTTGTTTATGCAGTTCTTGTTGATGCTTCTCTTGCTGATGCTCTTTTTGCTTTTGCATCCTGTGTACTTGTTGGAAAAGCATGATCTTTTAATCAGTATGGATTAAGCAAAATAAGGAGCAGCCAGATACATATGCGGTGTGATACTGATACTAGCGCAATGAATTCAATTAGTATGAGCCTACGCGCGCTACAGTGTCGCTTCTTCCTTCTGCCTGAAGAATAAGCTCCATCCATCCACCACGCGCACACTCACTGAACCTGACGACCGTAAAAGTCTCCGCCGCGACTTCCAACAATGCATGCAATCTTTGAAGCCCCGGATCAACCACGATCGCCTGACTCGAGCGAGATTCGACTCCGGGATTTCATTTCAGATATCTATCTGCAACAGAACCCTTCTCTGTCACATCTCTGTACTATTTCCGATGTAGATAATGTTGAGACGTAAGAATAAGAAAATAGCTCGAAGAAAAAGCACAGCCAGTAAAAAATTGGAACCCAGGACCAGGAGCACCAAGACCAAGTCAAAAATGCTTACACAGAAACAATGTCAACTCGTATTCTTTACATGAAAGAATTTTAGTTGTTAGTTCTTAAATTAGTTATGACTTCGCTTTATATTATACTACACTGCGGATGAACCAACATGGTTCAGGTTGGCATCGCCCTAAGTACAACATTAAGTGTCGACCAGTAATTGAAATGAAGGTACAATAATATTTAAGCTCGCCTCTCCTTTCTCCTTTTGACGGTTAGTTACTTAGTGCGTCAGCAAAGGAGAAAGGGTTCTCAAAAGGACATCGGTACTTTGTTTGACGGCCACCACAATTTTTTCGGCCGAATAGAAACGAAGCGTTGGGACCAGTGCACGTCTGCTGACCATAACCATTAATTAATCAAAGCAACAACAAACAATTGAAATAAGATGATGTCCATGGCAAGTCACCGGCTAATGGCGGCGTCCGCCCGCAACGCTGCAAGACAACTAGCAAGCACAGCAACAAGAAGCTCCACCTCTGTAGCATCGACAGCACCACGCTCACAATTTCGCAACCCCAACTTCGTTCTCGGCATCGGTAGTGGTCTCGTACTTGCAGGCCTTCACAGTGCTACCGGCTCTGCTAACGATTTCTACGATTATCGTTTTAAGAGTCCCAAGGATGCCGACGACCTCGCCTCTTTCTATGGCGGCGAAGAACTCATGGAGCTCTACTGTGTGTTTCCAATCGTTGGGCAGATCATGATGCGTAGCGCTACATTTGATGATACGGGTGGGATTAAAACTCAAGGGTTCCCTGGCACTATGGAGGTTAATATGGTGTTTTCAGATGATGTCAATGAAGACACTGGTGAAACAGACTGGTGTAAGTTTTGCATTTCACATGCATCGTGATCATTTCTACTTGTTTCATGTGATGCATCTAACACCTATCTCTATTTCTCCTTGCAGTCAACAAGCGAGAGAGATTCAAGAACACATTGTTTGGGTACACACTATGGGACATGGTAATTAACTTCGGTTTCCAAACAAAAGATGATGGCTCAAGGGAATGCTATCATGCAGGAGAGTACTTTCATGGAAATGTTCCAATTCTATCTCAAGTAATGCTGCTCATCTTCAAAGTTCATGCACGATGGGCTGTCTGTCTACAGAGCATCATGTCAATCACTACGCATTCTCTTCAGGTACCACTGACGAGGAAGAAGAAATGGAGGAGGAGAGCCGTGCAAACATGCCTCTCTTCTTGCTCAAGAACTATGCCTGGTCTGATTTAACTGCCATGCTGTTTGGATACAAAGAAGGTGATCTATCTCGTGCAGAGAAGCAGCCTTCCTTCCTCCTACTTGGTGGTAAGGATTCAGAAAAGGATGAGCTTCCATTTCAGAAGAAGGCCATTCAGATTCGAATCAGTGAGGATATCGAGGCAGACAAGCAGGCCATGAAGGCTTTGTCCTCCAAGTATTGTCCAGAGGATGTTAAAAAGATTCTTGCTCGCCGGGCCACCATTACTAGGAGGCGCACGAATGCTAAGCACGAGGTATCAGGAGACGAAGATGACGTAGACGTAGATGAGGAGGCTTCTGCCACATCTGATGTGTACGTTATGGCAACAGAACTTGCCGCAGACAGAGCAATGCGTAGAATGACTAGGCGGCCAACCAGAGCAGCTACCAACTAGATATAAGAGTTAATGAGCTATGTTACTGAGAATTTGAATCCGTCATGTAGTGTAGCAGAGGAAGAGTGTAGCATCTTAACATGCAGCTACTTCTTCTTCCGAGCCCATCAGATTAGTTGTGATGTAATGGTTCTTCCTTGTTGCTGTTGCTCTTGCTTTCATCTACAGTATTCTTTGTTTCCTCTTGCTTCTGCTGCTCTTGTTGATGAAGTTCTAGTTTATGGAGATCTTGTTCTTGCAGTTCTTGCTTCTGCTGCTCTTGTTTATGCAGTTCTTGTTCATGCAGTTCTTGTTTATGCAGTTCTTGTTGATGTTGCTCTTGCTGATGCTGTTTTTGCTTTTGCATCCTGTGTACTTCTTGGAAAAGCATGATGTTGTATCAGTATGGATTGAGCAAGAAGGATCAGATACATATGCAGTGTGATAACGTAATGAATAGGTAGTATGAGCCACGCTACAGTGTCGTCTTCTTCTTCCTTCTGCCTGAAGAATAATGCTCCATCCATCACTGATGATCCGGGGCTTGAAGATTGTTCCTCGCCTCCACCTGCTGCGCTGAGTCTCCGCGACTTCCAACAATGCATGCAATCTTTGAAGCCCCGGATCAATCACCTCGATCGCCTCGACTCGAGATTCGACTCCGGGATTTCGTTTCAGATAGGTATCTGCAAAAGAACCCTTCTCTGTCACATCTCTGTATTATTTCCGATGTAGGAGTGTTGAGACGTAAGAAAATAGATCGAAGAAAAAGCACAGCCAGTAAAAATTTGGGAACCCCCGACCACAAATCAAAAATGCTTGCACAGAAACAATGTCACTGTTCAGATTCCATTCCATCCACAACTGCTCTCATCCATGAATTGAATTCATACAACGCATGCAAACAGAATTGGAAGGAGTATCATCAGATGAAGCCCGACCAACGCATCGCTCATAAAAAGAACTACAAAAAACGGCGACGCTCTCCATACAAGCACATCTCATAAATTTGTGTTTCAAACATCGATAACAACAAACTACATCATCCAAACAACAACAAATAGACAAAATGCCTCCCGCTCCTGAACAGCAAGAGATCCACAGATCCAACAGTGATTCGTCCTCCACCGCCTCTCCCAAGGATAAGCTCTCACCAGTCGAAAAGGCCACCCTCGACGCACTCACCGGCACTCTAGCATCATGCAACGCCCATCTCGGCGGCTCTTCCATCGGCAAGGGTTTCCGCCTCGCAGCACGCTACCACCTCAAGAAGCGAGCTCCACATTCCCTCTCCTCCCTGCCCGCCAACGATAGCGACGATGATGACACCAGTTTCATCGATCCAAGGGAAGTCCTCGAACCAGGCGTCCACCACACCATCGAAGATCCATTCTACGTCATCGACCTGGGCATCGTCGGCGCCCAACTAGCAAGATGGCGAGCCGCATTCCCCCGCGTCGTACCCTTCTACGCCATCAAATGCAACCCCGACCCCGCCATCGTACGCACCCTAGCCTGCCTCGGGTGCAACTTTGATTGTGCCTCCCGTGGCGAAATTGCCCTAGTCCAACAAATCTCCAAGGAACTCCCCAAGGGATATCGCAAGCCGGAGATCATCTATGCCAATCCTTGTAAATCTCGTTCTCATATTATTGATGCCGTGTGCCGTGGTGTGAGGATGGTCACGTTTGATAATACTGCCGAGGTGCGCAAGTGTGCTGCTATTAGTAAGAAGATTCAATTGATCCTTCGTATTATTACCGATGATTCTGGAAGTCAGTGCCGTTTGTCATCCAAGTTTGGTGCACCCAAGCAACATTGGCATAGTCTGTTGGCGGAGGCGAAGCAGTTTGGATTGGAGGTTGTGGGGGTGTCGTTCCATGTGGGGAGTGGGTGTCGTGATGCTACTAGGTATGAAATGGCGTTGAAGGATTGTAAGGAGCTTTTTGAGATGGCCAAGAGGGAGTATGGATTTGATATGAAGATTTTGGATATTGGTGGGGGATTTCCTGGAGAGACGCATAGTTTGTGGAATCCTGCCAAGGTTAGTGTTTATTGTTTATTTTCTGTTGAACTTTCATTCTTAGTACCACTTTTCTCTTTCTTGGTTTTTTATATCTCACTGAATAATTCTTACTTGTCCTATTATTAACAGGCATTTGGTGATCCCACCGCAGAGGAGCGTGACCTAACTGCTGTTCCTGAACACCGCAGGAAGATGACTGAATTGGAACCCTTCCCATCCATTCGTGAAGAGTTGGGTGAGGCAGAAAGTGATGACGAAGACGAGGAGGATGATGATGATGAAAAGGAGGGCAAGGAGCTCAAGGAGATTGAGAAAGCTAAAGAAGAAGACGATGATGCTAGCACCTTGGGTGACAATGAACGTGAATACATGTACTTCAATGAGATTGCCGAGGCTGTGTGCCCCATGCTCGATGAATTGTTCCCTCCTTCTTCTGGAGTGAAGATCATTGCAGAGCCAGGACGTTACCTCGTTGCCGCTTGTGCGACACTTGTTGCCTCCATTGTGAGTGTGCGTAACAACATCACCGACAAAAGTCCTGCTTTTGGTATTTCTGACAAGACTGCCTCTGAGAATGTCTTCATGGTAACTCGTGCCGAGGAAGATGAAATTGTGGAAGGGCATGCCGCTGCTCTCGAGCGTGAGGAGAATCCCATCATTGAGACTCTTGTAGAAGAGTTGGCCGATTACTCTCAGAGGTTTGCCAGAGCAAACTTGGCCCAACAGGAAATTGATGTGTACCTTGACAACGTCAATCCTGAGGAGACAGATGAAGTATTGGCGGAGGCTCCCGAGGGAGCAGTAGCAGGAGAATCCAATGTCACGTCTGATGGAGTGGAGATGACGCACACCGTGGAGGGTATGCAAGCCGGTATTGTGGTGGGATGCGCTGATATGTTTGACGATGATGCATCTGCCATTTCAGGACGCAGATCTCGTGGATTCAGCTTTGATGGATCTAACACATTGGATAATTCCGTCATTACTGGTACCACCAATATTGGTGGGTTGGACATTCCCTGTGTCCTCGCTGCTGCAGGTGAAGCTGCCGTGTCAGGTATTGTCCGCCAAGCCATTGCTGATTCAGTACAGCCATTGCAAGACGACTTTGCTTATTATATCAACGATGGGGTATATGGGGCCTTCAACAACTTGCTGTTCGATCACGCTACCGTCCGTCCTCGTAAGTTGCGCGATGCTATTTCTCCTCACCATTCAGTGGTGGAAGTAGTCCACGGAGAGGGCGAAAATGCTCTCCGTACCATCGAGGTCGTAGAGGAAGAAGCGGACCATCCCCAAGATGAGAATCTATATTCGTCTACTGTGTTTGGACCTACCTGTGACTCCATGGATGTGCTCAGCCGAGGAGTCTTGCTACCAAAGATGAACATTGGAGACTGGATGTATTTCCAGAACATGGGAGCATACACTTCAGCCGCAGCATCTACCTTCAATGGATTTCCTACCACTGACAAGTTCTATGTTTGCAGTGTCAAGCCTCAACATTTTACCAGGCTTGTTACAAAGGGAAGGGTTGACGTAGATTTGTCTGACGAGAAGAAGGAAGAAAGATGATGTCATTGGGGGAGATAGACTAGAGAAAAGTAAACGTGTAGGGTGCGTCGCAACACAACAATCCTTGGTGGCGCCGTCCGTGTTACTTAAAGAAAGGGCACAGAACAATGAAACAAAAGTGAAAGGAATGTAAACAAGAAGTGATGGGGGTTTGAGAGAAAGTTTTGGCAATTTGATTCAAACATGTATTGATCAGTGTGAACACCATGACTATGCAGTACTTAATGATAAGCAAGATTGTTGACATCGATTACTTCATCATTACACAATTTCTTGATGAGAGTCTTGACGAGGAGATGAATGTTGCTCAATAAACGTTTCTATCCGAGACCAACTCCCGTAAACATTGTCACCTCCATCCGACCCAGCAGAGCTTCCAGTGTCTAATCTTCGTCTTACGTTGCCCAAGGGTTCATCTGCCAACCTTTCTACATGTTCATCATAATGTACGTCTGCCGACCAGTCTGCATCGTCATCTCCAAGCTCTATAGAATCAATTGTTGTGTTCAATTGGTCTTCATCACCAAATGAAGATGTAGAAGGATGAGAAGACAATTCTAGCCCACCCGTCTGTTCATCCTCCTCCTCTTCCCCACTCTTGGTGGAACTAGGTGACATCATAGCACCCTGCTGTTGCCTCATTCTCTTCTTCCGACGTTTTCTCCTCGCCTTGGAAGCCATAACAACCTTAATATCATTAATAAAATCACCCAGAGCCACACTATCTCCAAATCCAGCAGTAGTACCATTCTCATTCATCATCTTCTGCCGTGCCTCCTCTCGTTCACGATATCCAGGAGCCCACTCATCTGGACTAAATATAAAACAATGTGCCACTGCCGAGAATAACATTTCCAAACAAATCAAAAAGTTTTGTGCCTGCATGATGAATTCTGTGGCTTTTTCTTGTGTTGGGAATTTATCGGCGTAGCCAAGATTCACAATTAGGGATATCACCATTCGCTGCCAAAAGGTCATGAATACCACGCCCTTTATGGCTAGAAACTTCGGCCAGGGATTGACCCATTCCAAATCTTCTCTTGTTGCATGATAAAATCGGACTAATCCACGAAATGCAAAGAAGATACTCCCATTGGTCACAATGGTAATATATATCTGAGGTTTGGTCCAGTCTAGAAACGAATCTGGTACGAATAGTTGATTGGAAACGAGCCATCCAATTGCAGTGAGTGGTCGTAATAAGACGAATTGCATGGCGTACATTTGACATTGGTCTAGGATTGCTTCGGCTTTGAGACGGGCTGGTGTTGGTATGTGATTTATATCTTCGGCGGTGGGTGATGATCTGGGTGCTGGTGCTGTTATCATTGCTCCATTATTATTGTTGTTGTTGTTGTTGTTATGATGATTGATACTGTAATCATTTCCTCTTGGTGTCGTTGTCGATTGACCTCTTTCAATATTGTTGTTGTTGTTGTTGTTGTTACTACTACTAGCAGCTGACAATGCCGCCGTTGAAGACGCAGCCGCCGCCGTATTAGGAGACACTGATACCGGTAATGATGATGATGATGATTGTTGCTGTTCTTCCACCACAAACGACAAATCATTCGGCTGCAACGGTACCCCATACCCTCCACCCATCAACCTTCGATTCTTCTTACAAACAATCAATCTACATCGATCCGGCTCCGGCAACCGATCCGCCCTTCCAGCCAAAAGCTCCACAACCTTCCATCGATCCCCCCTTCCCAAGACTGATATCAGAAATGATAAAAAGGTATAGACTGTATAACTCTCATAAAACTCTCGTATTACCGCTAGATAAGGTTCGGCACTGGTCGATACCAATGATACCCACGACGAGACCGAATAGATGGGAGTCATCCATAGCACCGCCATGATCTTTCGTTGTACCACCGGACTGTGCATATGTCGTATATGCTGACTGAGATGGTAGCCACTCACCAAAATGACCAATATAGTGAACATCCCCGCAAACTGCACCGCCATGGCCGTGTTCTGCGAATCTTGTATATCGTGCACTGTGGCCATATCTTGCGATATCGTAGTCTCGGTCTTGTTGAGCGTGGAGGTGATATTGGAGATGTATTCATCTGTCGCGTTGAGGGATTGCGTGACTAATTTGGTCAGCGTTGCGATTTGCTGTTGGTAGGATGATTGCTGTGATTGGATGGTGCGCAGTTCGTTGTTGACGGTGGACATGTCGGTTTGGTAGGAGGTGCGGAGGGAGTGGATGGAGGAGGAGAAGACGAGGACTGTGGCGATTGTGGAGCCGAGGACTAACAGGAACAGGAGGAAGGTTGGGAGATGCCGGCTGGCAAACTCGGAGGACCACCAGTTCATTGCTGCTAGTTGTTGGTTGTTAGATTCTAGAGCATAAGGTGTAGATGTTCATGCTGTTCATGTCAGATGTTGTGATTTTTTGTGTTTCGGTTCGCGTTGTCGTTTGTCGTGGTCATTTTTGATTTTGTTCCGAGACAGGGTACAGGAGCAGGGCCAGAGGTCGGAGCCAGAACGAGGCTGAAAAGTTCAACCAGAAGATGAAGAGAATGAAGAATATTGTAGGAGGGCATTTCAAGCCTCTAGAGAGAGAATGAGGAGGCATTCTAGAGAAGGAACGTATATTCAATCCCAACACACGGAGTAAGGAGGTAAAGGTGCGACTGACATATGTGGAGGTTCTCCACAATATACCATCGACACAACAATACCTGAAAATTTTTCCTGCGAAACGGTTGAAAATAGAGCAGTACGATAGTACATATTGACAGAGAATTGGTAGCAGCAATGGGAATTCTATCAGACAAAAGAGAGGTGGATGATGGTCTGATGGGGCACCGGGCAAAGAAAAAGACAGAAAAGATACTGCATCTATTCAAATGGGATAAAGAGAGATGCATTCTGAAGCTGAAGATGCAAACAATGCATACCCGCCTGTCGAAGTATGTAGAAGAAGAAGAGGAAAGAGAGAATCACCAGACCCAGAGCTACAGAAACTGCAGCTGATGAAGAGCAACTCCGACACCCACTGTTGGAGCAAACATGAAACACTAGCTGAAGATGTCATTGGTAGCTGGGCAGCGGTTACAGAATTGTATCTATTTGATGATCTGAATTGTTGTGACGATGAGCAATTTTTACTGATTGACACTAAATGGAAGGTATGAAATGATTTAATAGATGATGAGTTATGCTGGTGCCCACCATTACACATAATTAATATATCATCTCGCTACATGTTAGCCAGATGCATCCAAAGAAACAGCAAGCATCTATATCACATTCAAAATAATACTCAACTCTCTTTCCTCAAATCAGCAAGCCACCATCCAGTAATCGCAGGAGAAACCACAAACCCAAATACAGTCACAAATATCAACAATGAATTCAAGACAAGATTCGCTGCCATAGTTGCTCCCATCTCTGACGCTCTAAGCCTCATACTCGAGTCATTCCCCAGTGCCGCCCACAGTAACGAAAATGGAAATCCATGGATAGATATAGCCAGAAGGAATATTGGGAAAGTGACCGGTTTGGTAAGGCTCAATGCAAAGTTCTTGATCAATTGAGGGAATGGCGAATACCGTACAATCAAACTGCTCTTGACAGGATGTCGCTGTACCCCCCGCTCCACTAACCCAAATAAATCATTCTCTTCCATCTTTTCTCCCACAACATTCGATAACAATGTCCTCCCTAATGTAAATGCCAATAGTGATCCACAAGTTTTACCAACAAAACTTCCGATTAATCCCCCCTTGAATCCGAATGCCATGGCTGCGGCTGTTTCGACAACGGAGGTGGGTAGGCCACAGCATTCCCAAAACATGAACCCTACTGCATATAGGAATAGGCCTTTGTTTCCTTTGGAGGCAATGTCGTTGAGTGTTTGTATGATTGCTGTACGGAATTTTTCCCGATCGAAGAAAGCTTGGATTTTGTCCCAATGTAGAAAGGAGAAGGTGGCTATGGCTATGACGGATGTGGTGGTAATTACTGATTTTGTAACTGCAGCGGCATTATTGTTGTTGTTGTTGTTGCGTGTAGATAATACTAAGAGATCATCCTCTTGGTCATTATTGTTGTTTGATTTGGAAGTAAATAAAGCTCCTCCTCCTCTGAATTGTCCAAGTTGCAATAATTGTAGTTGATCATTCTTTAAGTGTACAAATGATGATGGCCGATGCAACTTGTGTTTTTGGGTGGCGGCACTTCTTGGCAGCGAAATGGATGATGCAGCCGATGATGCATTAGTGGGGCATAGAAGTATGCCGATGATGAGTAGCAGAGCCTGCTGCGTCGCCTTTCGACCTGCCATGGTGAATCGCAATGAATGCAACGGCTCTTGCTTCTTTCTGTTCACATATCTTTGAGTATTTCACTACACACGTTTCCTTGTGACATCAGCCAATGGGCTCATAACAGCTCTCGATGACGCACATCCCGCAAATCTCAAATCACCATCATCTTTGAAAAAGATCCGATGAAAATCACCACGACACCACACATTTATCTGATTGCAATCGTTTTTTTTTTGAACCATGCTGCGCTTCGCCCCAAGAGTTGCCACCCGTGCCGCTGCGGCCTTCCAATCTTCTCATGTTGCTGCTGGCTCCGCTGCCACGCAAGCCTTGACGGCTCGTTGGATGAGTGCTGCTGCCCCTGGCCCAAAGGTGTGTTGTTGATATATTATTATTATATGAATGGTTGATACTTTTTGCAAAACTGCGAGCTCTATTGATACAAGTAGTCCATCTCTTCTTATTTACTCACATCATGTGTGCTTGTGTTAAAAAAACAATGAATGTCAATGTATATATTTATAATGTAGCCTGCCAACCCCGAGTTCTCCTCAGGACCATGCAAAAAGCACCCAGGCTACAACATCTCAAACCTCCCAACCGCAGTCCTCGGACGCTCCCACCGCTCCAAACTCGGTAAGGAACGTCTTGCACTCGCAATCAATGAAACCAAACGCATGCTAGGCATTCCAGAGGATTACCTCGTTGGTATTGTCCCCGCCTCCGACACTGGAGCATACGAAATGGCCATGTGGAATATGCTCGGTGCGAAAGATATTGATATTTGTCATTGGGAATCGTTTGGTAAGGGATGGTTCGCGGATGCCGTCAGTCACTTGAAGTTACGTGATACTGTCGAGGTTACCGAACACACTGCTGGGTATGGGGAACTTCCCGATTTGACTGCCACCTCGAAGGATCGTGATATTTGCTTCACTTTCAACGGTACCACTTCGGGAGTGCGTGTTCCTGATGGATGTGATTGGATTGCCGATGATCGTACTGGATTGACATTGTGTGATGCCACTAGTGCTGTGTTTGCGATGAATATGCCATGGGAGAAATTGGATGTTACCACATATTCGTGGCAAAAGGTCTTGGGTGGAGAGGGTGCACATGGTATGCTCATCCTTTCTCCTCGTGCTGTGGAGCGATTGGAGACTTATACACCTGAGAACCGTCCCTTGCCAAAGATCTTCCGTCTTGCCAAGAAGGGGAAGATCGAGGCTGGGATTTTCAAGGGTGCCACTATTAACACACCTTCCATGATGGCTGTGGAGGATTACATTGATGCTTTGGCTTGGGCAGAGAGTGTTGGAGGAAATGATGGTCTTATTAAGATTTCAAACAACAACCTTGCCGTCGTAGAGAAGTTTGTCGCTGAAAATGACTGGATTGATTTCTTGGCCAAGGACCCCGCCGTCCGCTCGAATACATCGGTCTGCTTAACATTGGATTTGAGCCCAGAACAAATCAAGGCACTCGTTGCACTTTTGGAGAAGGAGAATGTTGCTTTGGATATTGGTGGTTACAGGGATGCTCCTCCTTCCATCAGGATTTGGTGTGGTGCCACTGTTGAGACTGCCGATGTCGAGGCTTTGATGCCATGGTTGAAGTGGGCATTTGACGAGGTCAAGGGCAACTAAATAAAAAGAAATGTGATACAATAAATTCATTTGCAAAAAGATACTTATATCTTACAAGTGGTTTGAAAACATTGAGACAGGGCAAGACATACTTGAATCATGTGATCGCACATGTGGTCTGCGGTCTCACTCTTGTTCTCTCAAAGTACATTAATCTTGACTTTTTTGCTCTTGCCTCAACAGGAACCTCATCTAGCTTGGCTTACCAACGAGCAAATTCAAGAGGTGTTTTGTGGCCTCATGTATCAAATATCAACCTGCTATGTTCAGCTCTATTATGTTCACATATTGAAGAGATCGGAATCTTCCACCATGAATTGCTGCTGGGGCTGCAACTTCTACGCGGATACGAAAGCAAAGTTGAGTATGCAGCATTTTTTAAAGATAAAGCGTATCACTTTAGATCATATGAATATCTTTTAAGCTAACACTGAAATTCCTCGAAAGAAACTTGGGAGTAATGCCATGAGAGGATCTCCCAACGATGATAGTTTACCTCATCCCCGTCACAATGCTCATAATATAACAGAAATTTTAAAGTACGTCTGGTTGACCTCCCTCCCCGGGGGCGAAATTATCTATCTAGGTATCCTCGGATATCTGTCAATCTAACCAACATTATTGTTCCTCAATCGTCACAATCCTGCTTCCCAGATCGCACTCCCATCCCCCATCCCCGTCAAAATGCTCACCTGTCCTACCATATATCAACCCAACGCCGCAAACTCCGCTAGATATTTTTCGGCTAAATCCCTCTGCGGACTTTTTGTTGCATCCACAGCTGCCTATATGCACCAAGAGCGATATCTACATCCTCTTTTCGTACTCCTCCCAACGCATGTCCCATCCTGAGCGAGTCCATTGCACCATCATGGCCAAGTGTGGCAGCAATGGTAAAGTGCTTCATTGCCCTATCCTGATTTCCCATTCGCATTTCCATAATTCCAACAGCATCTCTTGCTGCAGGATGACCGCCAATGGCAGCCTCTTCCATGTGGTATTTTTCCTTCTTTGCATCTCTTTCAACACCTCGCCCGATGGTATAAGACATTCCCAACTGATAATGCGCTTCCGCGTCGCCCAATGCAGCAGCCTTCTTGAAATATTCCATTGCTGTGCCAAGGCCACCACTTTTACCGTGACGAATGGCGCTTTCACGTATTGCAACTGGATCATTCACTTCAATTCTCTTCATGACATTCACGTCTGTTTCAGTTTTATCATCTTTTGAATATTCATGTCGACAAAACGGGCATTCATAATTTTTTCCTCCCTTATGCAAAATACTTGCAACCATGCATCCATTGCAGATCACCTTGCTGCAGCATGACTGCATCGGAGATTTCTGCACGTCAAGTGAAAGCGGCAATAAACAAATGGGACAATCACCAAGATGACTGCTTTCAGGCTGTCGAAACAAAATTTCATCTCTTAATTCCGCCACCCGTTTCTTACAATCAGCTTTGTGCTGCGGTCTATGCTCTCGTTGGCAGGTGACGCTACAATATCGAATAGATTTGCAAGCGGCACATTTCTTTAGATTGATGTCATCGACTTCGCAGATGCCGCAGGAAGCGCAACACCACGACGTTGTGCTGGCTGTCTCTTCGAGGTCGGTGCTCATCGTATTGTTCGCCACGCGCTTCACTCAATCACAACCACCACTACTTATATATACAAGCACTGCTCACGCTCTAATCCATCCACAACACGAGTATGTGGGCGATATATAGTTGACAAAGATGTTTGTGTGGCACGATCGTTGGCGCCATTTTATTTTTTACTGCCTGGTAGCCCCCAATGTAAATATCCCTACGGTCTTTACCGCGTAAAAATAGCTAGAGGGGAAATGGCGGGAGGGATATCTCCACGGGTTAGAAAAATTGATAAAAGGGGGCGTAGGGCAGAGGGCTGTCAATCCTCCTTGTAGCCCTCATAATGCCCCCTAATTCTCAAGAACAACCCTGCACTTAGCGAAGAGCACAATAGGTTCAAAAGCATCATGGCGCTTTCGTCGTAGGGGATAGGGTCCTAGATAACTTACCATGCCAACGGCACTCACTAATAGCGGGGGGGATGGGGGTCATATTGATACTGGATCGGCGGCCGGAGATGCAGCGATCGATTCGGCCGGAGATGATGAAAATAATAGATATGAAGACGAGGATAACGGCTTGGATGAGTACGCCGCCAATGAAGGTTTGAATCTAAGTCGGATCGGAGAAAATAGAGCCCATCTTGATGATGGTTATTGCTTGCTTGATTATTACGATGACCCCGACTTTGATCCGGATGGACAATGGAGCCCGGTCGATCCGGCGATAACAAATATTACATTCAACGGAGCAAAGAGGGATCAGTGGAGGTATGCGAAATCTGAACTACAACAGATAGAGGCAAGTTGCATTCGTCTATTTGGAACGCAGAATCCAACCAAGCATGACGTTGCTAAGTACTTCTTCGGCCCATCTTCGCCGCTGTTTATTCTTTTCCGTAATCGGCTTGGAATGAACCACAAGGAGTTCTTAGACTCATGTCGACCAACAATACACTTGCTGAAGGGCAGTCAGCATCCCAACTCTATGACACTGATTTTCCAAATGATCTGACGGGGCTGATGGAGAAATTAGAATACACGGCATGGTGGAGGAAGATTTCCGTCGAGGGCGTGCCGGATTCATCAACTACCAGTGTTACATTTCAAAAGTTGTTTTGGGAGGAGGTCGAGGAAACAATAAACAAATTACTTCGTGCATTGTTTATTGAAGGTAGAAGTGGGAGGATTATCAATTTGATCGACGATGATAAGTTTCACCATGAGAGTCGTCCATCGAACAACAAACAGTTCAATGTCAAAATGATCAAACTAGTGAGGGATAATCGTTGGGGGATGGTGCAGGATACAAATTGCGCACCGTCTCTCCTATTTGCAGTGAACATTCTTACCCATCGGAGGAAATCAAAGCAAACTGACAATACAAAAATGCAGCTCTTTGGATCTGCTTATGGAGATGACCCTGCAAGGGCCCCTAATCTTTCTTTCCTTCACATGCACATGGATCGTGGTTACTCGTTTGAGAAGCAGCACCAGGAAGTTTTGGCACCAGCCCAAATGGGTATCACCTGTACTACTGCTCGTTCATCCAATGTTCCCTTCAACTATGGCCAAACACCTAAGCCTGGTGACAAACGCATTTATCTCGCCGAGGGTGGTATTAGCTCACTTCGAATGATGAAGAAAAATTGCCATGGTCGCTTGATAGTGTGTGGTGCATTCAATACCGGCACTGCGGTTGTATTGTACAACTCAACCGAGCATAGAACTATGCAGATGGATTTCGTCACCACCACGGAGCATTTGGGAGAGCTTTGGCACAATGATCGTCAGCAATTGAGGGAGCGTGGATTTGCAATGGAGGAGTCAATTGCTACGGGTATAGCGGAGAAGAAGCATATTCACCAGAAGTACATGCAATTATTCTTTCAACTCCCAATCATTCAGGTCACGGTATGCTCAAATCATCGCGAGTGGCACCTGGCCCGCCGGACATCATTCACATCCAAGCAAACATACAGCCAGATTGCCATCCTCCGCAAACGTTTTGTTGATCTAGACAATGAGGACGTGAGACGTGTAATGAAATTCATGTACAAGAAGACATACAGTTTCACTGGCCGGCAAGCTGAGAAGGAACGTCAAGATCAGGCAGTAGAAGAAGCGGCAAACGACGATGGAGAGGATCCGATTTCATTTGAAAGTAACAGAAGCATTCAGGAATTGATGGCTGCTCAAGATGACGAGTTTACTGTTGAAGAGAAAGTCCGGCGTGATTTACATGGATTTCGTGACCTCATGTGTTATGATTCAGGAGAAGACTTCGCTCACGATGTTTTGAATTCTGCATCTGGTGATTACTTGGCTGAATTTCTGCGTCAGGTTAGATGCAGTCTACCGGCTACAAGGACCCATAGGATTCTTCTAGAAAGGTGCATGAAATATGTAGAAGAGCCACTTTTGACGAGGGATTATGTCCTTAGGAACAAGAAAGATCTTGGAGACATCTACAAGCGAAAACATGGGAAGCAAGCTACCGGTTCGTGGGGTGTTAAAAAGCTCATTGAAAAGATAACTGAGGATGTTGATGAGGAGGCATTGGAGGATGTCTCATTCGAGCAAGACGTCATGAATACAATAGTCGCGCAGATGTGTCTTCCTCATTTGAGCGATGCAGCGAAAGAGGCTTGCGAGAAGGGGCATGAAATGGAGCCTGTTTACTCAAAACATCTGATGAAACTTTCCAAGGAGAAAAGAATTCCTCTCGTGATAGAAGACATTAGTTCAGTTGGTATTGTCGAAAAGAGTGGTGAGAGCCAGACAAAGGCTTCGGTCGATCGCATCCTTGGAATATCGGAAGATGGTGATAGTAAGCTATGTCTCTGCGAGTTCAAAGCCAGAGTGAAGCAACTTCAGGCACAGAAGGAACAGGATCGGAACCATCTTCTTCGTGGTAATGATCTTATGGGGGAAGATGATATCTTTGTGGAAATGAACGCAGATGATCCTCTGTCGTACTTGGGAATTGCCAAACCCGATGAGTGCCTCCAAGTATTGCACCATGCATACACTTACTCGATGAGCGAATGTCTACATGCAGTAGGAGATACCAGAGAGCTCATGTCGGTATGCAAAATGACCTTCTCGCAAGAATTGCTTGAGTCATATGGCAGAGTGCTAGTCTTGTTATACAACGCTGGTCTCAATATCTTTTATCGAGATGCCGCAGACGATGATATTGATGCAGACGACACCGAAATGAAACGTATCGAAAAGGCGGTCGAGAAGCAGAAAGCTACATTCCAAGAAGGGATGACTCGTTTTGAATTCAACTACCGTCTCGTGAGGAAACTGCTCCGCCCTGCAAATCTGCCTTTGCCCCCTTGCAGTCAAATATTACCTTTTGCGTTGGGGAGTTGGAACATCATGAAGCCGAGTGGAGATATGATTACTCAGATGATTTGGAGTGCAAACTATCATCCTCCTATCAATAATGCCCAAAACTGCTCTGGTGAAAAAAGCTCGCGCATCAGATTCCAATGTACACGTTCCATCGACTGTGCCAAATGTGTGTCAAGATCAAGACCACTCAATGATTTCCGCTCGATCCTCTCCTACCGTAATCACGTGCGAAAGGATCTACCGTTCTGGAAGTCTAACCGCTGCATTGGTCTAGTTCACGTCATGTGTGACGAAAACGGAAAGCCACTGAGAGAGAAGAAATGCGCACAGTGCAATAAAGATGGTGCTACCTGGTACTGTGGAACTTGTCGGTTGTTCTTCCACAACACTCCTCGCACTTCTCGATCTCGCGAGACGGGAGCAGGAATACCTGTCATGGCCGCATCGACAGGCAAACGAAAAGCAGACGGCTCCGAGATATTCACATTCGCCCGATTTACGTGCAGTGATCAATGGCATTACCCCGCTCGGCAGCAGTGCTATACCAACTCAACATCGTCTGGAGATTCAATTACTCAGCCAATCCCTTCTCACTCTATCGTCCAATTTGACCCTAACGTTCACAATTCATGCAGCAACCTGAGTTTTGAGGACGCAATGGACAATGGTACAAGCGAAGACACGATTACAACTGGTGGGGATGATTAGATCGTCTCTACACATCATGTTTAGTGTTCATTTACATAGATTATATCAATTAGACAACATTTATCAACCTGCTCTCAACTGAGGTACACACCCTTTTTCTGTTGACAAGGCCGATCAAAGTCATCAGCTTCGCCCTCATTAACGTATTTAGTTATTTGAGAAGGGACCCAAGTCTTCTCATAACTTCATGATCGCATAGTACAGCCATGTAAATGTTTTGTAATTATTTCGACCCCCCACCCCCAAACACGCACGCAACCTCCCCCCGCCCGTCACGAGGCTGCAATTCGATCACTGTGATGCATCTATACTCAACCCTTCCATTGATTTTGATTACATCGTATAGACGTTTGGATTGATTGCTAACTTAATGACTATCCACTTGTGGCCTTGTCGACATAACATCATCCCATCGATATCAGCATGCATGAAAGGCTGAATTGAAGGAAATATTGCACTGAAACACTTCCACGTTTATATAGTATCAACTCGGGATGAAGAGGGGGCGATACGGGACGTTGATGGCGGTCGTATCATGACCACAACTACTTGATGGCGGCCGATCATGATGGCCGCCGACAGCCGTGTGATGAGGCCACACCACAGCCCCACACACGCCGCCGCCACCCAAACCAACGGTCAATATTGATCATATTGGTCCTGTTGACGATCCTGATGCATGGGTTAGGCGGTCGGCGGCGTCTAATACGGCCGTTGTTGCCTCATAGCTAACCCGTGGAAATCTCCACGCCTTAGATTTAAGCCGTGGAGATTTCCGGGTTTAACCCTACGTAGGGATATGCCCTTCCGGAGGATGAAGTTGGTTTGCGGTTGCTTGCAGCATGCATCGCATTGCAGCTTTTTTGAGCTTTGCTTTCTGTGCAGGTCAATGACCGCAGGAACGGTTGGTGAAGACGAAGAATCATCTATTGATAAGCGACCGAAGAAAGCGAGGGCGGCAGTGGATCAAACTGTGTTGACATCGGATACACAGCTCAAAATCTGCCTCACCTAAACACAAAGTATTTCAGGACTATTAGATCGAGGAAAAAGATATTATAATAATTACCTAGCCAAGGGCTGTTCTGAATGAACCCAGTTCTAATCCAAACAATAGCAACAGCAACAGCAACAACAAAAAGTGAGGATCAATACTAAAATCACCATGTCATCTCAACAACTACAATATCGTCCAACCACACTCGAACGAGCCTACGCCTCCCACCTCCTCCAAACCTACTTTCAAACACCCCCCACACCCAACAGCGACACCACACCCCTTCGCGTCTCGGGACGTCAAGCCGTACCCTTTTTAACCACATCGGGCGTGGAACGGACATTACTACGGTTATTCTGGAGTGTGGTCGATCCAGAAGCGGTGGGGACATTGGTCATTCGGAATCAGTTTCATGTGTTGTTGAGGTTGGTTGCCATGGCTCAGGCGCATTTCCTCCCTCCTCTAACAACTACTGCTGCGAATAATGATGATGGGAGAATGACGGATGCTGACAAAATTGAAATATTGACAAATACTCTACGGGATAATTCGCATTTAGTTATTGCATTGCCGACGTTTAGTGCGGATACTTCGTGTCCGAGTGTGGCGTATTTGTTGGGGACATTTCCGTCTATTACTACTAAGGAGAATTCAATGCTGGATTATTCAAAGAATAGTGGCAATAATATTGGTGGCAATAATGTCGATGTTTCGAGTATGTTGACTAATCATGATTTGCAATATCAATTATGGCAGCAGCAGCAGCAACAACAACAAAACCAACAACAACAAGACAATTCTCAGGGAGGAGAGCAAAATAATAATATGATGTCAGTGTCCGATGCATTTGGATCATTGCCTGAGGTAGAAGATCGACCTTTGCCTCCTTTGCAGTTTGATACTCCTACTACCACTCCTGCTGTTGCTGTGGAGGATGTCAAATCATTGCCTCTTAGCACAGTTGTTGATAATGGTGACGTCACGGGTGAGGGAGAATTGAATAATGTCATGGAAGATGTGAGCGATGAAGGTTTTGGTGACTTTGATGACAGTAATAATCCAATGCAAACAAAAGAAGGAATGGTCAGTGACGTCAATCCAACATTCTCCACTGCTTCTGCTGCTGCTGCTGCTGTTGTTGAAAACGATGAAGCTGACTTTGGAGGATTTGAAAGCACTCCAAACAACTATAATAATGATTCTGATGTAAAGACAGAATCAAGTGCTGAGGATGATAGTAACGAGACTGAAAATGCGGATGATGCAGGCTTTGGTAATTTTTCGGACAGCTTTCCACCGCCAGCACCCGCAATGGCAGAAATGACTCCACCTGAACATAATGCCGCTCAGGACAGCGCAGCTAATACGACAGAACAAACTTCAGATATTGCCCTCGGTAATAGCGCTGGACATACACTCTCAATTTCGGATGCGTTTGGTTCACTAGTAAATCAGGAAGACCCTCCAATTCAATTTGGAGAAATGAATGCATTTGAAGGAGTTGCAGGCGATGCAAATGTCGTGAATGAAAGTGATAATGTCGAAGAAGAAGATGATTTTGGCAATTTTGGTTCAGCTGATACCACTGCAGCTTCATTGCCAGTCGTGGAGGAAACGAAAGGCCACAACAATGAAGACTTCAACGAAGGTCTAACGGCATCTAGCGTTGGTATGTCTGTATTTGATGCGTTTGGTGATGTCGAGGACAAGCCGCTACCACCGTTGGGAGGCTTTCCATCCATTGCCATCGAAACAGGGGCGCCGCACTCGGAAGAAGCAGAAGTTGACGATGATGGCTTTGGCTTTGGATCATTCGAGGCCACGGTGGAAGCAGAACCAAGCAATGATGATGCTCCTGGTGATGACAACTTTGGAACTTTCGAGGGTGCAGCTGTAACAACAACTGCCACTGAAGAAAACGATGACGCTCCAGTAGAAGATAGTTTTGGTACTTTTGAAGACGCAGCTGAAGAAACTGCTGATTCAACAGAACCAATCAATGATTCTCACGTTGAAGATAGCTTTGGAACGTTTGAAGGTGTAGGCGGTGAAGGAGATATTGTGGAAATTGAAGAGAACACAGACTCCCACGCAGAATTCCCTGCAATTACCTCTGACTTTCCTAGCCTGTCCCAATCCGATCCATTTGGTTCATTGCC
This sequence comes from Skeletonema costatum, assembly GCA_018806925.1. Classification (NCBI taxonomy): domain Eukaryota; phylum Bacillariophyta; class Thalassiosirophyceae; order Thalassiosirales; family Thalassiosiraceae; genus Skeletonema; species Skeletonema costatum. The sequence continues at coordinate 96,526 of JAHBBA010001133.1, read as the reverse complement.
AGAAGTGGAAAATCTTCCGCTGCCTCCCTTAACATCACCATTTTTCGAGGAGAAGAAGTCTCTAGAGGCACCCACGGCAGAGGAAGAAGATGATGACTTAGGTGACTTTGACAGTCCGGGTGCGCCTGATGCATTCCTATCACCGCATTCTGAAGTAGATAATTCTGAACAAATGGTAGTCTCAAACGAAAACGATTTTGGAGGATTTGAGAGCACTGCCTTTGCTGTCGAAAACAATGCAGAAATAGGATCAAACAATGATGTTACTGAATCGCCAGTCAATGATGCATCTCCCGAGATTGCAATTTCAGAGCAATCATTCCACACACCAGCAATTGATACAGATTTGGTCCCATTTTCAGAAGAAAAGAAATCGCACGAGGATGCAGATATTGGTGGGGTCGCTGCCGCTAGTCTAGACGAAGTTGTCGGTGAAGAGCCGAAGCCGTCGTATGGTTTGTCTGCGTTTGACGCATTTGGTGACATTGAAGATGCACCACTGCCTCCGCTTAATGGCTTTGCGCCAAGTGCAAACAATGAAATCGAAGCGACTGAAACCGGGGATATGGAAGTAAATTATGATGAGAGCTTTGGAACATTTGGCATGGTGGAAACAAAACCAAATGTTGATGCTCCAGCAGATGACAGTTTTGGTACGTTTGAAGACGCAGCTATGTCTACGGTGGAAACACCTAACGTTGACACTCCCGTAGAAGATAGCTTTGGAACCTTTGAAGGGGTAGCCGAAGAAACTGCAGAACCAGAACCTGTCGTTGATGACAGCTTTGGGACGTTTGAGGGTGTAGCCCACGAAACCGGCCAGGCAGAAGGCAGTGTCGATGCCCCAGTTGAGGATAGTTTTGGAACTTTTGAAGGTGTAGCCGAGGAAACTGCCGAAACAAGGCCTATTGAAGTCGAGACTTTAGTTGAAGATAGCTTTGGAACCTTTGAAGGCGTCGGCGGAGAGGGGGAAACAGCCGATATGGAACAAAACATCGCCTCCCAATCAGAAGTCCCTGCCATTTCATTCGGCTTACCCAGCCCATCCCCATCTGATCCATTTGGCGCTTTGCCAGAAGTAGAAAATCTTCCTCTACCTCCCTTCACATCACCGCCTTTTGTGGAGAGAAAACTAGAAAATGTTGCCTTGGAGGTCGAAGAAAACACACCAGATTCGGAGAATGATGACTTTGGCGACTTTGGCAGTGTTCCTGTTGACGACGGTTCTTGTGATGTTCTTCACCTTGAATCTAAGCAGATGGATGAAGACGACTTTGGGGGCTTTGAAAGTACCACGCCACAAGTTCAAGCAAACGAAGATGTGTTTGGTAGCGCAACTGATAACACCAATGATAACACAAGCAGCGCACGTAGTGAGGTAGAGAACGACGAGGATGATTTTGGTGACTTTGGAGAAGCACAAGTCTCAGCACCTCCATTAGATACGGCGTCGGCGAACATCGATGCTTCGACAACAAAGAACGACGAGGATGATTTTGGTGATTTCGGAGAAGCACAAGTCTCAGCACCCCCATTAGATACGGCGTCGATGGCCATTGATGCAGCAGAAAATGCGAACAATATAGTTGATACCGAAGACGACTTTGGTGACTTCGGAGAAGCTCAAGTTCCTGCACCTCAATTGGTTACGGCGTCGACGAACATTGATACTACGACAAAAAAGAACGATGAGGATGATTTTGGTGATTTCGGAGAAGCACAAGTCTCAGCCCCACCATTGGATACGACGTCGATGGACATTGATGCAGCAGCAAACGCAAACAATACTGATGATACCGACGATGACTTCGGTTTCGGAGATTGGGGTTCTGGTGACTGGCAAGGGCAAGCGCCGGAGGGTAACGAATCAGCATCAGCACTTGTCCCAGACATATTATCTGGTGGTTTTGATGCCTTCTCAGATCCTGCACCAGAATCAACAGCAATAGCAGCAACTGACGAGCAAGCCACGCCCACAACACCAAATGGAGAAAATGACGACGAATTTGGTAGTTTCGAGGCCCCTGAAAGCGGTGTTACTCAAGATGAAGGATCAGAAGGATTTGTATTTGTCGAGAACACTGAATCGAACAGTCAGGTTGACGCCTTTGGTGACTTTTCATCGCCAGCAAGTGAAAGCTTTTCAGCATTTGATTCCGGTGCAAATGAAGACAAAATAATGCAGCCCAAACTTGAGGAGGACAATGCTGACGGTTTCGGTGACTTTTCTTCTTTTGATAACGGCGCACAACAACTAGAAGAAGTCAAGGAAGGAAGTCAGAAGAGCTCTCTATCTAGGCAAGAACTGATAGGGTCCGAATACACCAATCTCATGGAGCACTGGGCCAGTATCGTGAGTACTGTCAAATCAGACGTAGAAAGGGGACAAAAGATCATTGAATACATATCGAAAACTCTCCCTTCTTCGGATAGAGCAATCATCTTCAAGTCTTCAAAGCTCCAAAACCATGTATTAGGCCTTGCCGAGTTCGTGAGAGTTGTGAGGTGCATTGCTGCTACAATTGCCGATGTATTTTGCTTGAGTGACAACATTGATCTCCAAGCTTCACACTTGCCTGAGTGGAACGACAACCCAATAATAGCTGACGCTATCACAATAGAAACTCTCTGGTCTGAAATCAATTCGAGGGTTATTGAACTTGGTGTCCTCCCACGACCACCCCAATTGGAGACCGTTGTTGAGATTCGTGGACGTGCAAACATTGCAACCGTTCAGCAGAAGACTGATCTGTGTCATCTTACATTGCAGCCTTTTGTAGACAAGCCATGTACGCAATCTAGCGTCGACTGGAATGGCCACAAATACATGGCATGCGCAGCGAACTTGTTGTTGCACAGAATGTCGTGAGGAGTTATAATCGATCTAGTTTTAAGAAAGACATCACGTACACGTAAAACATTAGTAAAATTGCTTTTGTTCATCTACCACCACCGATACTCCCAAACAAATATGTTTGCCACATCACATGGCTCAAGAGAATTCAATATTTTCCTTGTTGCGACTTTCACAACACTATCATGCGCTCACTTTTGGTTCACTCATTTCTCAATCTTTGCAGAATCACCAGACACACTCAACGTTCTCTTCAACTTATTATCCTCCTCATTGGACCCTCCTCGTGTAAAACTCACATACGCAGTCCAAAAGAACGAAACCAAATGCCTAAAAGGCATGCTGATATGAATTGGCATACTGAATTGAATACAGTCACTAGGTCCCCATAATTTGATCATGGCCAGACAATCTTCTTCTTTATTATTCCAATATTTGCTTACACCATCCTTCATCCAGACGACTGCAAAATTCACACAGTGTATATATTGAAGAATGAGCACACATGCCATACTCAAAAAGAAAGCAATAAATTCATTTTGCACACTATACTCACGAGGGTTCCAAGAAGTTCCCGTAACAATCTCCTTACAAGTATAATAACACGGAAAATAAATCAACGGTAAATGAACAAATACATCGAACGCTACCATCTTCAACGCATCAATCATCCCAGCTGTATCCTTCAACTTCTCTCCCAGCGTCAATGTTGCAAATCTCGCTCGGGTAGGGAACCATTTGTTAAATTTGTTCACCATTAGCCAGTATTGGAATCCACCTAGGTACGCAAAGCCAAATACGACGAATATACCATTTCGTTTCAAGTCAATTTCATTCCATTTCTTCTTTTCGACGACTACTTGGACCATGATGTCGGCAGCGGATGTTTTGGCGGTGGCTACGCCTAGTTGGAAGATGAAGGGGTTGCGTTCTGCGAATGATTTGGCGGATTCTTCGGCAGCTGATGATGTTGTTGATGATGATGATGGTTTTGCTGCTATTGTCTCTGACTTTGTTGCTGCATTTTTTGCGGTGGTGGTGGTTGTTGTATTGTTTGTGCTTCGTCGGATGGCCATGCGCATGGGAGATCGACCGATTTGTTGAAATGGCGATCGCGACGCTATCAGCCGACGTGATATCATGTTTGTGGCGAACATTTTATATTACTTTGATGAGCACCCTGCAGAGCTATTATTATATTTTGTCGTCTACTTGTTGGTGTGTAATGCATCAGCTGATTGTAAATACATAGTGATTGATCACCGCAGCAATCACAAGAGCTGTAAAGCGCAACAAAACATAACCTACCGAAAGCAAGAAATGCACCACGTACCATATATACTTATGCTCAAATCCACGCCATGATGACGTAGCAGATATCTCCTTCAACCTGTCACTTCATATTGTGCCGGTTCTGACGTGATGTGATAAAAACATTCGACACATCCGCGCTGCGCAGCTTTAGGTTTCTGTTCTTTGATCTTGAACTGCTACAATAGTCTTCTGCAGATTGCAGTCTGCTGCCTACTATTGTCTGTTTCCCTTGCTATTGTCTGCTTATCGGTGTTGGATGTTGGATGCAATCGAAGTGACTGAGAGCTACTGTTCGTTCCATCTTCCATCTAATAATTATAGCGTAGGATGATATTCCGTCGACCAAAATCTTATTCAATAACATTGCAAAGAGCACATTCCCTTCTCAAGATACCAAGAGAAGCATCGAGCGCTATTCGAGATGAGTTATCTCAAAGCAGCAGCAGTGTGAGTTCCTTGTCTCGCGATCAAATACAACATGCTTTCCGAACAGCAGCGAAACTTCACCATCCTGATCTTGCACTTGGAAATACAGCAAAGATATCAGAAACAGCAGCGGCAGCAACAGCACCGCTAACCAAAGAGACCAACACAACAATTCGAGAATGCTACGAGGCACGAGAACTCTTACTAGATTACTATGTGCGCAGAAGCTATATTCATCCAGAGATTATACAATCCATGAAAGACAAACCACGAGATAAATATATGGACGAAACTTGGTTTTCGGTATGGAGAAATGAACGTTCATTTCAGATTGAAGTGTTTCTAAGACTTTCATTTTGTTTAGGATTAGCCACTGGGACGTATTATCATGATCTTTACTTGCCAGAACGAAGGAAACAACAGATACAACGCAGGGATGCAGAGTTTAACAACTTTGGTCCTCGCCATTAAAGAATATGCTTACACTAAATAGTGAATAATCAGTCCAATTCAATGACTGGATTGATACACTGCGTAATAATAACGTGAAATAGCCACGATGTCGGCACAATATTGCCTCCCAACTTGAGAATATTTCTCACTCCTGGCTCTCTCAGCTGAGAAGGAGTGCTTGGGTCGCTCGTAAGCACGATGGTTTTGGCAGGATCCAATAGTTTGCACGTGGCAAGTGAACTCAAGACTTTTCCACCAGCCGCTTCAATAATCAAGTTCAATTCCTTTGTCGAAGGAGCTCGGTTTCCGGCAACACCTGAGCAAATGTAAACGTATAAACCTCCAAGAACACCACCAGTTGTTTCACGCACTTGAATTCCATTTTGTATTGTTTCTTTCATAGAGAAGCTGTAGTGTTTCTCTGCTTCTTTATCACCAACCAAGAGATAGGGAGCCGTGTCCAGCACTCGTTGTTCTTTTGCAGATTGTTCGAGCCATTCCAGTTTGATGATGTTTGGAGATTTGCAAATGCACACCATGAGCTTTGGTGTGCGTCTAAATTTGGTTGCACCATCTGTCACAATGATATGACATGTAGCAGTATGCGCTTTTTCAATTGATTCCACTATTTCTGCACCGATTGTGTCAATCATTTGCATATGTTGGCGTGTTGCGACGAAGCCCGTGAACATGATACGGACAGTTTCGCTCCGTTCTACTGCTTTTCGATTAGGACTCCCAGAGACTCCCTCAGATGCTTCTGAGAGTAGCATACTAACGGCCACTTCAACGTCACCGTCTGAATCCTTTAAACAACGACGGGCAGAATCTGCTGTAAAGCCCATGTTGACAATCTCTCTCACTTTCACTGATGTATCATCATCATCATCTTCCATTCGTCTCTTGAGTGGTGTTTGTTTTTTTGGCCACATCTTGACTCTTTTTAGCCGAACTGGCAGCATCAATTTTCTTTTCTCTCATAACACCAATGCCTTTGGATATCGGTGTCTTGGATGTTGAACTCGTTTGCTGAGTTACCTTCCGCCCAGTACTAGTTGGTGTTGGTGAACGTTCGTTCATAGCAGATGCCTTTTTCATCGCCTCAACAATTGGGCTACGCTGCCTGGTCTTTCTTGGTTCAATTTTGCTTGCAACTTTCTTACTATTCTTCTCAAAATCTGCTTGTAGCTTCATTGCCATCTCATGATCTTTTTTGGCTGTTGCCTCTAAAGCCTTTCTCCTCTCCCTTTCTTCTTCCTCTGCAAGCTTCTTGGCAAACTCTTCGTCTTCCAGTGCTTGTTTGAATTTAGGGTCTTTTTCAGCAAGGTATTGGGCTAGTTCCCCAGACGCTGATTCGACACGATGAGGCTCCTTCCGCCGGGTATCCATCTCGTCGTCACTAGATTCATCAGAAGAACAAGAATAACAATCGTCACTTGAACCATTCCCGTCGCAGTTGTGGGTTTCCCAAAGAGTTTTCCTTTGTTCATTGTTTTCCAAAGCAGTAGTGCTATCTGTTCTGTCTTTCCTCCGTCTATTCCTTCTATCACGTCTATTCTCACGTTTGACCCATCCTACAACATCAATTGTTGATTTTATTGCATCCGACCAATTAACGTTGGTCTTTCCTTTTCCAGAGGGACGTGGCTTACATGATTCGCCATTACTTGCCAACAGCCTATCCAAAACACGACCCATGAACTTTCGCTTACATTGCACACAGTCTGGCTCGACTGTAAATTTAACATTTTGCTGCCCATTTGGAATGTGTTCCTGGCGATAATCGTGCACAGTAACTTCATCGGATGCCTTGATACGATGCTCTAGACATAACTTACATATCATAAGATTAGGGAAGGAGAGTGTTTTTATTTGAGATAATGTCGACGTGGGATCACTGCATTCCTTTTCCGAGTATATGTTGCGAGGTACACTGCTAGGAAGTACCAACTTTGTCGCACATTGACAGGCAGGCATGGGGAGTAAAACATCGTGAGATGGACGGCATCGGTTCCGCTTTCGTTTTCTGGTAGATTGCCCATCTGCGTCGCCTTCTTCGATTGCGTCGTACCACCCAGTATCACATATGCAGCAGCGTGGGAAAGAGAGACTCAGGACATCCTCTACTGCAGCCGTGACGTCGGCGAATTGAGGTGATGGCATTTATTTGATAGGAGGCTTCTACTTTTTCATCAATGCAACTAACACAAATAAACAGCAACAGCAAGCGCAAAATCATCAAATCAATGCTGGAAAATAAGTATCTAGAGACTGAATCTTACTGGTAGATAAGTTTTCAGGGATTCTGAGGCTGGGGGAAGACAAGCGCTGACAGTGCTTGAACGCCTCTCTCTCTATCTCCATGGGGAGAGAGGATGGACGAGGTGAGTAGGCACTGCTGCAAATAGTATAGAATCTTCAGTAGCAAAAATAATACATTATAACTTGTTTGTGTTAACGCTTCCCGAGGTTGACGCTCTTATTATCGTTCCCTTGGAATTGTTTTTTGTTACAAAGAATTGCACTGAAACACCCTCGTTCCGAATGTTCAGTGAATAATGATTGTTGCCACTCTTCAGCCACCCACATATGTTGTGTTATTGTGCACAGAAGAGCAAATTTAACTATGATCTTTCCATTCAAACCTTGGGTTATTCTTTGCAAATTTATGCGCAGGTAACCCATTGGTCAGACATTCTACCAATTTTGTCCTAATCTTTTCCCTAACCTCAACATCCTTCGTATCCATCCATAATTCAATTTTGAATATAGGATAATTCTTTCCTTTATCCACCACCCTCACTCCATTGATATGTAACCCTAACGAGGCTTCCTCAATCGACTCTCCAATCACTCCCAGTACCAAATTTTGCCAGAATAAATCCAACACATCCGAATCTAAATGGGTCCTCCAAAACCACTCCCCCCCAGGTTTATTCAGGGGATCACCCCACTCGGGCTCTATCCCCTTTTTGAACAAACTGTACTCCTCAATAACTTCATTGTTCATCCCCACTTTCTTTTTACTCTCGCCGTCGTAAAATATTTCGGAGGGGCGGGGGACGTGGTTGAAATAACGCCAAAAGTCTTCGATTGTGGTGAAGGTACCGAGCTCTTTCATGGAGTCCTTCCATGCATTGGCATCCTTCTTGTGGCATGCGATGTGTTTCCACAACACCCACTCTGTTGGAAAATGGTAAATTCAAATAAGGAGGAGGAGATGAGTTGTTAGAAGTGAGGCAGATCAAGATACATTGAGGTGAAGAATGATATATATCCAACGGGGCGATCACGGGCAGAATCAGCGGCGGCTATATATAGACCGCACCGTCAGAGCACGCATTGGCGAGAAGGCCTTCAAACGACGAGGCCACCCTATGCGGTGTTCAAACTCAAATCTAGCGAGTGCAGGAATGCACCCCACACCGCGATCGACATCGCTGCAACGCAACAACCACCGCATCGCCACAAATCTACGGCTAATTTGATGATGCACTGCATCGCAATGACGGCACGAGCACCCCGCCACACGCTCGTCGGCGCGAGGCCGCCTTATATCATTTTTCACACCATTGTCGTCAAAAAATGACCGTGAAAAAGCCACAACTTGTCAACCAAGTCGACCCAGCTGCCACTCCTAATGCCCCCTTGCAAATCATTGTAACAAGTATCATTATACACACCATGTTCCAACGGGTGGAGTTTCTTCTGGTTCCCCTCCATTGCCTTCCAAAACAAAGGGAATGGTCTAAGAGCGGTGGAGGCAGGGGGAGGCTGGCTGCCACACATTTCTACAGAATCCTACGTAGGAATTAAGTAGAAAGCGGATCTTTTGTGGGCGGCGTAGATTTTCATTTTCATTTTGGATTTTGCACTTCTAACTTTCAAGGCGTCCAGCGAGGCTCACAGCAATTCCAGATTCCCACCCCACCAGTTCTTCGATCTTTGCGTTGGCGGCATAGTAGTTGGTCGGCATTTTGGTCTTGGTGTCTGGTTATCGGTCGGCTGCACCTACTCCTCTCCGCCTACGCTTTTGATACTTCATAGCTTGCTCACAAAAAGAACAAAAAGGGCAGTTGATTCCTGTATTCACATCCGTATCCATCTGCATTAGATCTCAGTTTACAATCGCTCATTAGAAGGCCTGGATAGGTGTATAAGTCGTTGGTCTACAAAATGTCGTCAGGCTGTACGTGTGGGCCACATCCATGCCTCGATCTTACAGCTGCATATTTGCAATATCACAAGATACATCAGAATGACACTTCTTCTGAGGAACATCAGAATGACACTTCTTCTGAGGATGAATTAACATCATGCCATGAACAGATTCGACAAGCATGTCGATCTCATGGCTGCTTTCACGTCTCCATCAACTTGACAAAGGAAGATGAAATAGACTCTCCAATGAAATGCCTGGCGAAACCAATGGAGGAGGTAGAAAATGAAATTGAATCCTTATTTTCACCGTCATTTTTAGACAATACCGATGCCGACTTGAACGGAGGCTTAGTTACGGCTCGTATCAAGGACCTACCATCTCTCATGACTAAGCCATTTGGCGTAGTTGAGGTTTGTGTCAAGGATCTACCATCTGTTGTATTACCTTCACCATTTGCAGAAGTAGCCACCTTTCGTGGTAGAACAGCTGAAAGTGGCGATGAACAGCAATCTAAACCAGAGCCGAAGTTATCGTGGGAGTTTTGTCGGTGCCTCTCTGCACGGACTGAATTAAAGGAGGATGAAAGCAATCATGATCCTCCTTCTACACAACGTTCTGAACTGCATCGTGCTACTTTAGAATCATCTCACGCAGAGAATGACGCATGGGATCATCTTCCAAATTGGTCGGAGGCGCTTCACTCCGTTGCATCAGTAGTCATTCATTCAATAGGAATCTCACAGCAGGTTGTGCTGAATGAAACGAACTGTGGATGCTTACGCAAGATTGTTTCCAACAAACAAAACTACACGAATCTATCAACAGAGAAATGCAATGTTGACTTGCTGCGATGTTTTCGTTATGATGCCATCTCCACTGAAGAGATAGATCAATTGGGTTCATCCTCTCACACTGATTGGGGATCTCTGACAGTCGTTTGGCAAGATGACAAAGGCGGGTTACAAACCTACTGTCACGCTTGTGAGAAATGGACAGATGTTGCTGCCCCTGAACGAAAGAGTGCCAGCAACACAATCATCAACTTATTCGTACACGTTGGAGACTTTTTGAGCTTAGCAACACATGGAGAGGGCATGGCGCATCTTCCTATTTGGCCATCACCTCGTCACCGTGTCATTTGTCCGACTAAACAACCAAATAAAAGTGAAAGCAGTCAGTGCCGCCGATCACTTGTATACTTTGCCTACCCACCACCAAATATTTCTCTTGCGGCAGCACAAAAAGTGGTTGAACCACTCATTTGTGCTGAGTCGTGCGAGAGCACAGTTATGTTTCAAGACTATAGTCTTTTGCACGATCAGTCACAGCAACAAGCAGATCAATTGATTGGTGGAAGTTCTACAAACTTTGAGACGTATGAGAAAATGCGTAGAAGACCTTTTGGAGAGGTGATTCAAGAGAAGTGGGAGCAAGTTCAAAGGAACTGAAACTAAACGTTTAAGCTATTAGGAATTTTAGCTCACACAAACCATACACGCATACACATTTATATTTCTAACCCTGCCCTAATCTCCATCACCCGTGGGGTAAGTATCACGGGCATGGAATCTGAGCGCCGGATTTCGCACTCGGGCTCGAACCATAATTCCAGACATCTCTTCCATCGGACAAACGACCGTATCTGTCGGAACAGCGTCGTTAAAGCTTCCATCCTCAAAAGACTCGAGGATACTGTCTGTAACAGCGTTCTTCACGTCATTCGACACATCCCCTTCTTCTAATAATACGCTGATGGAAGATATGATGAGTAGACAATTGTTACCAGGTGGACAATCTTGTTCCACATCAATGATGCGGTCAATAGTAACTGAATACTCATCTGAGTATTTAGCTAGAGCTCTTCTATCATCAGGTAGGTTCATTTTGTACCTCTGAGGTGTCACAACTGTCCCTCTAAACCCTGGAGGAATCATTCGAAATCTCAATGCTCCGTCAACAACAAAACGGCTGCTCTCCTCGTTCAATGTTTGTTGGAGTACTGTCGTAGTTGCTGCGATGAGCCCTTCTTTGAGAGTGTTGTTAACTCCATTCATGACCTTGTCGGCATCTAGACCACATTCATTCGATATATCGTACGTAAGTGTAACTATGAGCGGTTCAGTTTCTGCTGGAGATACTGCAGCAGTGCTCTCGACAGTTGAATCAGTAGCAGGCGAGGTAGTAACATCCGCAGCTGTGGTAGTGCTAGCTTCTGTGGCTTCAGTTGTCGCTTGCAAAGTACAATACTACTTGTATTTGATGCCATATCAGTTGCACTACTCGAAGTCGTTTCCTCCCTTGCTGATATTGTTGTAGGCGGCGGTATCGTTCCATCACTAGTCGTCGTATTCACGCTTGTTGTAGCAATTACGCTCGTTGTGGCAACACTTGTCGTGGTCTCTGGAACTGTCGTTGAGGTTGTGGTTGATGTAGTGGATTCTGGAACATCATCCGTCGGCTCCATGGACGGAGATGCAGTCGGTTGAGCAGATGGTTCCGTTGAAGACTTTGCTGAAGGAGAATCACTGGGAACCTCGGATGCTGCCTCACTGCTGGTCGTGGTATCTGGAATAGTAGTAGTAGTAGTAGTTGCCTCGCTAGTCGTTGTGATTTCTGGAACTGTCGTTGTTGACGCAGTTGTAGTTGTTTCAGTAGCATCCGTCGTCGTCGGTGTTGCTATTACTGCACCACACGAAGAAGCACAAAACGGTCCACCCAGGTCCACGTCGGGAACATCTTGATACGTGCAGTTCGTATTCAAAAAGACTTCCTCTGCATTCTCATACGGAAACTTGTCACTCCACGCACACATGTCCTGATTAAACGAAGAAGCACCCGCAAACATTGATTTCATATCCGTTACCGCTGATACATCCCAAGTGGATAAATCCTGATCAAACGCCTTGGCTCCAAGGAACATACCCCACATATCCGTCACATTGCCCACTTGCCAACCAGATATATCTTCATTGAATGTATCACGATTGAGGAATACTCGTGATAAGCTGTCAACAGTAGGTCCTATGCACCATGATCCAATTGGCCATCCGTACTTGGCAACATCACCCTTGCAGATGAAGTATTCTTTTGCTTCTTCTGCACCGCATCCGCCCTGAATGTATCTGTCTACTGCGGAGAGGAGTTCGTTACGTTCTGAAAAACATTGGTAGGATGATGATGTTGATGATGGTGTAGTCTCTACTGGAATAACAGTTGAGGTTTCTTCCTCACTGTTAGTGGTTGTTGAGGTAGAAGAAGATTCTGTCGCTGGTAACTGAGTGGTAGTTTCAACATCAGTTGTGGTCGCCATTGCAGTCGTATCTTCAGTAGTCGTAGCTTCAGTAGTCGTAACAGTAGTTGTTGACGTAGTACTAGTAGTAACCTTCACAACAGGTGGAGCAGGTTGTCGCGGAGGAGGCCTCCCCCATTGAGCACCCTGACTATAATACTGTGGTGTTTTCGCACTCTTGCTTCCCTTTGCGGACTTGCTCCCCTTTGCAGATTTGCTTCCCTTTGCAGATTTGCTATCGTAGTAGTAGTGATGACGAGTTTTGTAGTTTGGTGTTGGTTGTTGGATTATGTTGTGTGGTAGTATTGGTTTTGGTGTTGGGCGAAATGTTGGCCTTGATGTCGTAGTTACAGCAGCAGGAACGTTCTCGGACTTGCTTCCGCCATACCCAAAGCGGAGGGCGCCGACATTGGTTGATTTGGAATAGTGTCTAGTTTGCGGAACATCAAATGGATTCAAAGATATATCATCTGGTGTAAGAAGATGATCTCCTTGGGTTCGATCTACTTGCGAGATTCCGAATAGGGCGCCATCGTCATCCTCAGCTGCTGCGGCGACTGGCTTGTGCAGCAGCACTAGCAGCAGCGGTGCTAATAGAAATAACGACCTCATTGTTGCCTGTTGATAGATATGAGGTAATTGCATACAACCTTCTCCTATTATTCAAACCGACTGACACAAGAAACCTATCACCTATATTAACTTTCAGTGGACGTTTCGATCGTACACTGTGCTTCCGATGAGATGACAACTTTCTGCCTCTCCACAATGATCTCAAATAGACTATTATGCTATTGTCTGGGAGGCAGTAGACTATTATGCTGTTGTCTGGGAGGCCAAAACAACGTCTACCTTCTAATCCACATGACAACTAACGCGACACCCCATGAGAGAAGCCTTCTTGCCTTTGGTTTTGAATTGATTTGAATCGATTTGAATGCGAAGCGGTGTGGCTTTTTTGGCGGGCATTAGTTGATAGCAATAAAACCGGCCAACCACTATCACCTGCCGAAGCCGCATCGATAATCGACATGAACCAACTTGACGTTACTATACAAGAGCACAACCCCACTATCATACCACCCACACCCCAACCCAAACCATGGCCAAACGAAGCCCCACAGACTCCACAGAAGTCGCCATAGAATCCGAAAATCGCGTCAACGGAAGCGACAACGCCTCCGCAGACGAAATGGACGATGAGGTGCACCAACAACAACGTCAACGCAAAAAGGACAAGAAGAAAAAAAAGAAACGAAAGGTCCGCATCATGACCGCAAGTGGTCAAACGGATGCGGATCGTCGTGTATTACGAAGGAGGCAGCGTGATCTTCTTAATGATATATCGTTTGATGCTCCTGCTGCTGCCGCTTCTGCTGCGGGTGGAGGCAACAATGACAGTGAGGAAGATGATAACGAAAAGCCAAAGCAGTCTGGATTGCGATCGTGGAGAGAAAAAAATAATGAATTGTGGGATAATGTGCGGTATACTCGTGAGGCGGTGTTGGATTCGGAGAATATGGATTTGATTTCCAGTAAGGCTGCTAGGGAGGTGGAGAAGATTATTCAGGTGAGTTGTTGGTGTTGGTGGTGTAACGGATATATTTTTGAGGTGCACCATCTTTTTTGATGGCAATGCGATGGACTCTCTCTCATCATATTATCCTAATATCATATATGCATTTTGTCAACAGGTCCCACGCTACGATGCCATCACTCTAGCCCAAAATCTTGTCAAAAAAGGATCCACCAGAACCGGCGGCATCAACCAATTCAACTGGGCAGGCCTCGGCTTCCAAGTGGGGGTATGTTTCAGCTCCCTCCCCTCCAACTGCTCCTTCCTCTACGGACCACTCGATGCAGAGTACACACCCAAGGAACGTAAGAAGGCGGAACGTAAAAAGAAGTCTCTGGAAGTGGAGGAAGAGTTGCAGAATTTGGAGGAGACCCGGCCAGAGAATATGAATCAAGGTAAGAAGAAGGAAGGTGATGGGAATGAGTTGTCGGCTGTGGAGCAACATATCCACACTATCAGTTCCACACTCAAGCAACGGTCCAAGGAGGAATTAAAGAATGCAAAGGAACTTGTTGGTCCGTACTTGACACATTTGAAGCGAGAAGAGGGGATCCGTGATGAGAAAAAACTGGACAAGAAGCAGAACGGAATTCATGAGAGAAGCAAGAAAAGTGGATGCAGTCAACTGCCTCTTTAATCCACAGAGTTTTACTCAGACTGTGGAGAATATCTTTCATTTTTCGTTTACTGTCAAGGAGGGCAAATCGGAGATCAAGACACGTGGGGTGAAGGAGGCTGAAGAATATGGGCTGGAACCTGGTCCGGTGGTAGTGAAAAAGGAGACTGAGGAGAACACACCTGCGCCAAAGCAGGCCATTGTGGCGTTGAACATGAAGGTAAGTTTTTGATTGCCTGTATCTATTTTTCATACATTTGAAGTACACACATCGCTAAACTTTGTCTTCGCTCACATATTATGTGACATCATTTTTCAGGACTGGCAGGACATGTGTGCTGCTTATTCAGTGGAAGAGAGCGACATTCCTCACAGAGGAGGAGAGACACCAGCAAAGAAAAGGGCACGCAAATCCAAGTAGAGAGAGGATAAAGAGTCTATTGCATCTTGATCTGGTGCTATTCCTAGACATGCACCTTGCAGTCTGCTCATCGTTTGTTGAAATTGTCTTTCATTCGAATAATTGTAAATTCTTGATACGTGTTGTAAAAGCAAATTATTCAGATACCATCAAATAAGACTATAACCAAAACTTTTTGTCTAAAGAGAGTACTCGTCATTTAAACAGTCATATGTATCTACTTTTTCAACATGAGCAATAGCTTGTTTCTTTACACACGCTTGGCCTCCAAAAGTCTAGAGAAATAAAAGTTGGTACCAGTCATTTCTTCCCTGGCAACCTCAAATCCAGCCTTCTTCAAAGCTTCCCTGACAACTTCCTCCTTGTGCAAATATGCCCTAGTGGTCTTGGAAGGACCAGGGAACAATTCTCCGAACTTCTTCAATAAGTCATAATACCAAGTTTTGGGTGCAAAGCTAATCAAGACACGTTCATCGGCAAGTGAGCAGAGGTGTCCAACCATCTCTGCCATCTTTTCAGTGGGGTAGTGAATGGCAACATCGACACAGGTGACAGTGTTGTACTTTCCTTTGACTGATTCAAGATCGGAGGTGTAGAATTTGGCATTTCTGATACCCATGGCCTTGGCGCGGGCAGCGGCTTCGGTGGACATGGCATCGGAGATGTCAGATGCTGAAATCTTAGCTCCTGTTTGTTTGTTGTTTTTGAGTTGATGTATTGTTTATATTTTCGCAGAAATAAGGAAAGAAGCAGTGAAGATCGCGTTAGAAAAAGCTGCAGCAGATGTGTAAAGAAGATTTCGCTTATATCAAGCAAATATAATCTTGGATAGCTTTCAATCCTCATAACTGCGCAACAGCAACGACGATAATACACCACACGATCATGATGTTTATACATTACTTACCCATCTGAGCCAATGGTATAGCCAAACTTCCAACTCCACATCCACAATCACAGACAGTCTTTCCCTTAATATCTCCATCGGCCTCAACCCAATTCAAAATCTTTTGTATAGTCTGATCATGCCCATTGCGAATATCCAATTGAACAGTGTTAACTTCATCAGACTCGGAATAGATTTTATTCCAACGGTTGAAACCCTCGTTGTTGAAGTATTCGCGTACTTCGGTTTTATCGTCTACTGTGGAGAAAAGTTGGGTGTTGGCAGTAGTCTGAACAACACCGCTCAATGCAGGAGGAGCAAAGGCAGTTGTGGTGGTTGCCAAAGCAGGCAGCTGCAAGTGCATATTTGGAAAAGGTCTTCATGATTGATATTGTTATTATTGATCTAATTCAGGGTAATTCGATGCAATTGATCGATTGTCAGAGTTGCAGTTGTGTCGGCGGCAAATCTTCGTAAAAATGAGCTGGCAATTTGGGTTCCACGCTGCGCATCCCCCCTCAGCCCCATTAATGAGGGAGTCCCCACTGCAACAATGTAATGAGAACCATTTTCTTAGACAAGAGAAGCTTCCGATGCGACATTTAGATGCTAAAAATATTCAAAGATGCGACGCGTCTCACGTTCTCTGGTCCTGGAAGCTAGCTGGAGGAAGACGAAAACAGCCGGCACCTTTCCTTGCTAGCTGGGGTAGAACTCGTTTCCAAAGATCGTTTCCGGATTGAAGAAGAGAAGAAAACACAACAGCGCAGCACCTACCACGCATCCGTCATTTTTGCACAAAAAGAATCCAGAGACGACACAAATCTTATCAACAAAAGACGCGAAGATGAAGTTCCCAACAACTATCTCTACTCTCCTCCTTGCAGCGGCAGCGGCAGCTGCCTCCTCCTCCAGCAGCAATGCCATTGCACTTGCGGCTGAATCATCTGGATACTGCCCAACCATTTACGCCGACTTTGTCCGCCGTCAACTCGCAAATTTCTCTCCCGACGGAATCTTTGTTGCTCAGGAGGGCGAGAGTCAGAAGCATACTCCCTTCTTAACTCTTTCGGACGATGGAAAGTCTGCCACAGTTATTGTTGGCAACGGCGAGGAAGAAGGTGGAGTTTATCACCCGATGTCAGCGTCCACCGATCCCCTTGAAGTGCATTTTGTTACGCACATCCTGGTGAAGGATCAAGTGAGTACAAACGATATCTTGTGTTGTTTACTTGCTATGTATATGGTCATTCGGATCCGGGTCTATCCATTGTTATCTCATACTAAAATGTTATGTTCTCCACAACTTTATCACCCTGTCAGGATGGTAATTTCATTGTTAATGAAGCACTCAATCCCACTGTAGCGGCTCCGGCCACTATCACCTTCGCAGTTCCTGATGGAGTTACCGAAATGGTTGCATATGAGTGGTGGTAAGTTTATTTCTTTCGTTTCAATTGCTTAAGTAATATCAAAACTTTTCTGTCTAACATCTGAATATCTGGATGCGATCTTTTATGCATCATCGTAGCAACAAACACGGACTCTGGGCAGGACCTGCAGTTCAAGTGCCAACCTCTGACTCTGAGACCGAGACGGAGCCGCTTGTAGAGAAGTCCTTAGAAGTTAGCGATGAATGCTCAGTGTCTGACTTTCCTGACGCTGCGTGGCCATCTGTTCATGCTGACTTCCTTCGTCTGCAGGCTCAAGTGTTTGAATCTGAGATGCCATACACCGAAGCAGATGGAGAGAAACATGTTCCATACATTACTGTGAATGAGGATGGTACTAGCTCAATTTTGGTAGGAAAGGTTGGAGGTCCAATCCATCCTATGAATGGATCAGATGGAGAAACTGCTCCTCACTGGATTACTGAGATTTATGTTGTTGACCAAGATGGAAAGATTGTCGCAATGAAGTCACTTGATCCTACTGGCGTGACTGAAGCTACGATGACCTTTGACACTCCTGAGGGAGCAACTACGATGCAAGCTTATTCCTGGTGCAGTGAGTACCATTATTGTTTGTTATCATCTTTTCTCAGTTTGTCTCAGCGATCTTACTTTCACTTGTTTTTCTCTGTTTCTTCACAGATATTCATGGTCTCTATGAAGGACCTGTTACTGAGGTTGAAGCTCCTGCGGAGGTTGAAATCACCGAAGAAGCTACCGATGCCGATGCTGTTACTGTTAAAGAAGCTCCAAGTTCTGGGACTGCCGCAGTAGTATCTTTGAGCGTTATTGCGAGTGCTCTCACGCTCACTGCTCTTGAGATGTAATCATGCCACTTTAACAAAAGGAAAAGTTACCTTTGTTCGGAGTGAAGAATGTCTACTGACGTTTGTATCGAGATGGATTTAAGGCGATATAGGATTACTTAAGCTAAGAACTATCAATCTGTGTTGACCTCAACCTCATTCACTGCACGGCTACACTGTGCTGATGCTGATGCCTGGAACAGTACTTATCATTGCCAAGTCATCTGGCTGAACCTTCTTTGTATCTCCTTCTATTCTTCTTATCCGCAGTACCATAATACTTTGTAATCGTCTCCTTCACTCATGAAAGCTAAAGTATCAGAGGTTGTGATTAGGAGTAGAGTTGTATCTTGTGTATATTTTAAGCGCTTACAAATAAGACAGGCGCAAAAGAAATGTACAGGCACGGACAGGTACAGGACAGAATTCAGATCGAGGCCTCAAGGTGCTAAAACGTTCAAATTCGAAAAGAACGTGTTTGAAATTACTAAAGGTCTCGACATCGAATTCTGTTCCTGTACATTTCATTTGCGCCTGTCTTAATGATTATAAGCTCAGATTTTAAGCGCTCGACTATGAAAATCGCTTATTTCATCTCACACTCGGACATCTCACACAAAAATCTGCAAGAATGGCATACCTTTATTATGAGGTCGATGAGAGGGAGGAGGATCCCACGCCGATCGCTGCATGCCTGCACTGATAATAGAAATAGTAGCATTGCCATTGTCGGGAGATAGTAGCAAAATAGATACTACTGTTCGTTATCATCGTCCATGCCACCTAAAGTTGTCTACCAAAAATAATAATTCACTAATATTCAGACAAAGGTGCAAGATGGGCAAGAAAGGAAAAAAGAAGGGAGCACCATCCGCCGCCACCAAAGCAGAGAAAGAACAGAAAAGAGTCGCGCGCCTAAGCCTCATCGATAAATATGGCCGCATGCCACGCGAAGATGGTATCAAGTTCTATGCCCTCTTGGATTTTGTGGCTCATATTGTAAGTGTAGCAATGCATTTGTAGTTTTGTCTCGTCGCACACAAAACATGTCTGACATCAAATATCTGCGACATAAAACGCCAGGTAATTGATGATGTAGAAAGAGAGCGAAGAATGAATGACAGTGACTGCATACCCCTTCACTGGCCAGATCGCGACGGGCTACAGAGAATGCCGGATTCTACTAGAACAATTGTATTGAGCTACATATGGAAACATATTAATCGTATCACTGATGAGATTGATGATGGTGTTCATGACGGGACTATTTTTGAGAAAAGTCGGCCGTCGCATCCAAGATGCAGATAAGGACGAGATAAGGTCGTGGAGGAATCATATCGAAGATGATTTTGTCGTTATCAATCACGTTCCACATGTAGGGTCAATTTTTGTTCCAAGTGGGAAGGGTTGTTGAATTTGAGCAAAAGGGCCTTGGACCAGTGAAGGACGACGCGGATATTCATGAACCTCGAGTATTCTGCGTTCAAGGATTGGCAACTTCAATGCAAGAAATGTGCGAAAATAGCCATGGGATGTTGGTGAAAGCATACCCTTCTCTGAAAAAGTATGACTTGCCCGTTTCATTCCTTCATACAACACTCTTGCAGTATAATAAGGGGATAACATATGCAGTCACTGCAGAGCAAACAAATCGCAGTTATTACGAAACGGCTCAGCAATATGCTGAAGCTGTTAAAATTGCACACGAATGTTACAGATCAGCTATTTTGAAGGATCAAACAACAAATATTCAGTGCGAGCTGTATGATTCCATTACTCCTGACATTGTCCGTACGAGCATGGGAAAAAGGCACCAATTCTAGTTATGAGCACGAAAAGTGGCTCCGCGACGAAGTTCGTCCTGATGACCGCCCAAATGATCCAGAGATGTCATGCCTTCTTGTACATGGGATGATATGGATGCCATTCGCAAACTCTGCCCATTTCACTGATCCGCGCACAATGACTGTGATACAAGAGATAATGTCGGAAAGGCCTATGGAAGGTAATTCGTGAAGGCTTCAAACATCGCATAACCTATGAGGTATGGTTTAATGATCATGAGCCATGTCCTTTTCATCGTCGATTAGGCGCGGATGATGTCGTCACACCCTCGTTCGCCGAGTGCTGTAAGAAAGATCATCTCAAACGTGTCGCCAAGGCAAAAAAACGCGATGAGAGCCTCATTTGCACTTCTGGTACAATCCTGTAGGAGAAGAAGAGGCCGAATGCATTGCTCAAGATCCAGTAGCACGACAATCAATCCTCAATACGCTTCGAATTGGCCCACATGATTGTAGTGATGTTAGACTTCGTGTGCCTTTGTCGTATGTTGATGAAGTGAAGGTAAGTGTGGCAATGCATTTGTAGTTTTGTCTTGTCGCCACATAATATACCAGTCTAAAATTTTTGTTTATGAAGTGGAGGATGGATAATGCACAAATATACCTTCCTATCATTGATTCAGGAGTGGAATACAAGTGGATATACCTCGGATGGATCCCAGTTGCAGTAAAGGGAGCAGGGCTGTTGTCGTTTGGAGACATTACGCTGAATACAGAAACAGGCATCTTTGCAGCATCAGCAATGACAGCGGACAGATGTTCTGCGTTGATCACTCGAATGAAGTTTGTCTGCTCGTTTGGAGAAGCAGTCGGAGATGGGATTCCAGTTGAGGATATTTCTCTCATCGGGACGCAGATGGGGAAATCCAAACCAGATAAAGCTCTATTGGCCAGAAATGTTGAGCAACTTAAGGAAGATTTTGATATGAAGGCTTCAATGGACATTGACAAGGTGTCTCGTAGGTTTAGAAGATGCAACTATTGTGGCAAGTCAGAGGAGGATGCGGAGGATGATGACTTCAAACTCTTGCAGTGCGCTTGCAAGAAGTATTACTACTGCAGCAAGGAACATCAGAAACTCAACTGGAAGGATCACAAAGCCAAGTGTATCAAGATCAGGGAAGGGAAATGAAGGCTTGAAAGTGTACTCAATCAAACTTGTATATTGTATTTGGAAGTAAGCTTAATATATTTCGATGTTGACAATACACGAACGATCTATTGTCAAAGACCACCACCACCAAAGTTTGCATTTTCCTCAGACGCTCCCTGCATGCAATATGGAATACTTCTTACCCACGGCAAGCACAGAGCAATCGAGTAAAGCACAGAGCAACGCCACAGAGTAAAGCAAAGAGCCGGCAAAGCACATAGCAAATCACAAGAGTAAATAAGCGCAAGCTCAGATCAAGCTCGCTCGAGAGAGGTCTTAGAATACGTCACTACGCACGCTTACGATGGAGCCCTCTACATAGCCCCAATAGGTGGGGAGTCCTGATCATTAATAGGCACCATTCCCAATAGACGAGTGTACTGATTCCTCTTCGTAGATGATCCCTTTCCACTTTTGGACAATGGGTTCATTTTCATCAAGACACAGTGTCAGCGCGGCCGCTCGTAGCGTAGCAACTCTCTCGGATCGAACCAAGAAGCAGTCGGTGAGTATTATCGGCAGCAGTGGTAGTATTTGCAAGCAGCAGTTCCCTATTTTGATGGAGCAAGGGTCCCCATAGACTACGTCTTTCTATAATCACTCACATCTTTACCACCTGCCACCCGCCAATTTTTCATTTTTCAGATCAGCACAAATCTACGATCTACAACCCCTACACTACAATACACAACAAGTGAGGGGGCAACAAATCATCACCCTCTCTTGTAATGGATTATCTATCCAATCTACTAGGAAAAAAGAAAGGATCATCACCACGTAGAGAAGGTGGATCATCCAAAAGTAACAACAGTAGTGGTGAAGCAGCGCCGCCAACAACAGCAACAACAACAGCATTCTTTGCATCACAAGCCAATAATATCAATAATACCAACAATATCAAAATGATGGGTGGGGAAGATCCTACCAACAATCCCACCAGCAGTGCCGCTGCGAATAATGAGATGAGGTACAATACTCTAACCGGTGTAGCTACAACAGCAGCAGCGGCAGCTCCATCATCCATCTCTTCACCGAGCAGCACTAGAGCGAAGAAGCTCATTGCAATGATGACTGATTCGACTACCAAGACGGTGCGTGTGAGTGTGAATAATGAGGAGGTTGTGATTACTGCTCGTGATTTGGAGGAGGATCAGGAGAGTGATGAGGATGATATGATGGAAGAGGAGGGAGGTGGAGAGCAGCAGCAGGGGATGATGACCATGATGGGGGACAATGGGGGTGTTGGTGAGTATACTCATTTGTGCCAAACACGTGTGTTTTTTCGTAGTTGCATCATTATTCTTACCGTCTTTATTATCAACACTCAAATAGGCATTGAACGAGGCACCTCCGGATCAACCAATACCTCCTCCAACGACCTATTAGGTCCCAAGAATGGTGGTATGGAATCCAACTATTCCAGTCAAAATAATGGAAGTGACAATAATAATAATGCTGTAGGGCCACCTTTGTCACGTCAAACGTCCCACTTCTTCCACCAATGATGCTGCTGCAAATGGTGATAATGGTGTTACCACAGCCAACAATACCACCACCAACAACAACGCAGCACCACCCTCCTCCACCTCAAACGAACAACGAACCGACTCAAGAAACGAAGCCTCCCTCCTCCTCGGAATTGCCGAAAATCTCATTGGTATCCCAGGAGTCGATGAAGATGGCAACCCAAAGCGTGAACCAGGTGGGGATTTGTCCACCCTACCCTCTTCCATGACGTCCTTTTTGGATATGTTGACGGAAGATCAACGTAGGAAGCGTCATCGTCATATTCCGGCAGTGGAGGGGTTTCGAAGGTTGTATAGGAATGAGATTAAGGTGGATATGGCTGCGGCAAGGGTGTTGAATCGTAAGAGGAGGGAGTTTGATCCGAATGCTATGGAGGATGTTGTGGATGAGAATGAAGCTGTGGAAGAGGAGGAGGAGGATGATGCCATGGTGGATGAAGTGGGTGGCGGTGAAGAAGGTAGTGACAAGAACGAAATTGCCGCCTCGGATAAGGATGCTGTGCCGGATAAGATGACCTTTATTGTACCATCGGAGGATGCCTTGTCGTTGGCCAATGGTGGGAGACTTGCATCGCTCATGGTGAATACACCATTTGAGAATAGTTTCAAGTCACAATCCAGTGGTGGTGGTACACCTGCTGGTACAACCTCTGCTGGTGGACCGATGCCACGTTCGCCACAACTAGTTGATTCTCTCACGGCATTCAACCCCCCACGTCCTCAGGAATCCACCGCTGCCAAGACAAAGCACCGTCTGAAACGATGGGAAGCCAACCCTCCGAGGTGGAGTCAGATCTATCCAACTATCGTAAGACTGTGCAAAAGACCCGTAAGGAATTACAGGCGGCTGAAAATGAACGTGGACGTATTGAATTGGTCTCGGCAGTAATGAGAGAACATTTCCAAAAGCATTTGATTGCGTATAAGGAGGAGATTATGGCGGTGAATGATCAATTGTTGGAAACAAACATGGGGTGTTTGAAGGCGGATGAACGTTATAATGTTGCCCGTTCGACGAGAGTGAGGGGAAGTGGAAAGTCGATGAAGGATGCTTTGGTTACGTTGACGGCCTTGGAGGATGAGTTGAAGACTGCTTCAGGTGGTGTTGGTGGTGGTACCACTGCTAGTGCTGCATTGTCTTCTGAAAAGGCGTTGGATTGGAGGGTTCCAGGTGTTGGCGGGGTTAGTATCCCTGGCAGCAAGGCTGAGATGGCAAGTGGTTGGATTCTTGAGGGGGATAATGTGATCACTCCATCTGGGGAAGAGGGCCAAGTAGTTGAAGTGAAGGTGGCACAAGCACTTGACGATGTTGCCGACAAGAAGGATGATGCCGCCGACAAAAAAACAAGGCGAAGATGCCATGGATGTTGACAAACCAAAGGAAGATGAAAAGAAAGAATCGGCAGAAAAATCTGTCAAGGCTTCCGATGGGAAGAAGTCTGCCGATGCCTACGCACTCGCAGAGAAGATCAGCGTCCGCTTGTCAAATGGAGATGTCAAAGTCTTCAACTCGTCAGAACTCAAATTCAACCCGAAGAAATTACCAACACTCACACATGTCAATAAGGCACTTGGAAAAAGGTGGAGTGCAATGTTGAAAACTGCAGAGGCTGGAAAGCACAGTCATGATTTGTCTGCAATGGACAATTACATCAATGCTTCATTTGCGACAGATGATAGTGAAGACGGGAATGATGCACCTGCTACAAATAACGACGATTGTCTGGTCGCACCCTTTGGTTCTGATATGATGGCTGCACCAGAGAGTGTTCGAGCCTTTCCGTCTGTTATCCCACCAGATGCATTGGAGGAGACTGTAAGGAAGGTTGTCTATGAAACGACAACTCCTAGAATCATTCCTGACATGCCTGCAGACCTGAAGAAGTATGAATCTCAAAAAGAGGATTTGAATAGATATCAGGCAAGGGTCATGCAGTTGCGTCATAGATTGGGACGGCAAAAGCGATTGCGTAGACTCAATGAACGTACATTGGCAGAGGGTAAGAGTCGTTCTCACAAGGTTGAGAATCTATTATTAGAGATGCAAATGGATCTAAAGAATCTGAAAGAGCGTCTGCATGGTGAACTCAGTGAGCTTGGAATTACCAATGCAGTGCTTTGGAATGGCGCTGAAAATGGAGGTGATGGTCAACAAGAAGCGAACGGCGCAACTCGCTTGGCCACTGATACCGACCCTACGGTAGCTGAAGTTGGGTTGATAAACAACGTGGAGACTACGCTAGAACCAGAAAGCAAGCGTGTCCATGTTGAGTAGTGGGTATGCAACAAAGTGGTGCAACAACTATGTTTTCTTCACACAGCATGATCTACTGATCTCTGCATTAATTAACTATAATGAGTTTTTATGATTATTACTTTGTTAAGTTGCAAGTTGTTTATCCTAACATTGATGTGAATGTCGTCGGCAAGTCATGATTTCACATTCTACGGTGATGTATCTGGATAGTTGTGATCATTCCCTCTGATTTGTGTCTGTAAGTGAGAACATTTGGTCTGAACATACAATCATCAGGCTCAGGCCTTTGACTTTGACATTCACGCTTCAGACTCCTCGCACGTGCCCTTGAATTGGCAGACGACAACACATCATCATTATCTGCATGTGACCTGTGTCTGTAAGTGAGAATATTTGGTTTGGAAATAAAAGCAACAGACCTTGGGCTTTTCACATTTGCTTTTCTGGTACCTCGCACGTGTCATTGACTTGGCGGTAGGCAACACATCATCTGCATTTAGAAGATAGGCGTCATAAACTCCGGGCGAAGTTTGTACAACTCTTGCTTCTTGCGTATTAATCAGCTGTTCGATGGTAATATCTGTCTTTCCATTCACAAGACGAAACTTTACAAAGAACACATCTGCACCTCATTCTATGACAGTTGAAGGACACCGCTTTAGAACCAAGCGCAAACAAGTTTGCATGAATCAACTTCAATGTATCAATACCGGCGTAAGACTGATGCATGACCGGCGTAAGACTGATGCATGACGCCATTGAATTTGCTCTGTATATCTGGATGCCAGAAATCTTTCTTGTTTCCATCGAATGTAGAGATGTAGGCATAGAACTGTTGTTGAAATTTAGAGACGGAAGAATTCATTTTGTAGTTGCAAGTCAGAAGTCAGTTTTAGTGTGTAGGTCGATGCTCTCTCTAGTCGTCATCAAATTTGGCTATCTCTTCTCCGCAATGCGGTATTATGAGGTAATCATCTTAGAAGATGCATCATATCATCATGATGTTCCGAAGGGCAAATTGCAAGAGATAAAGCAAGCCAAGACCATTGCAAGACACCAGAAAGAAGCAAGACACCTACAAGCAAAAGCTGCAGTGCGCCAAAACGAAGCCGCATCAGCGAAACACTCCCATTTTAGACATATCCAAGACAGAATTTGGAATCTTGGAGGACAGAATTCAGAATCTTTTGAATCCGCATTCGCAAACATACTAATTCCTACCAATCTCAAATGCGTCACCAGTGGGAAAAAAAATGCCGAACCTTTGCCCAAAGGTTCCTTTTCCGCAACCTCAAGTTCCGAGAAGCTGCCGCGCCGGGGCAGAAAGGTGGCATTTCAAAATATGATAGGGGAACGCGAAACATTGAAACTTCTGCTTAAATCATTAGTTAGAGTAAAGTATCCGGGGGCAGGTTCGGGCAGCTGACGGGCAATAGGTAATCCGCACATTTGAAAACATCGCTCAAATATCGCAAACAGGCATCGATATGTACTAATTCCTACGCTTGTACCATATACCGAAACTCCAGCCGGAGGTTGGAATTCTCAAAGCACATGCAAGATGGATCTCATGACGATTGTTCGGCGGCAACAACAAGCAAGAGCAGTGATGTTTGGTTGATGGCTTGCTTCGCCTTGTTGTTGTGCCATAAAATTTCGAAAACCCGCATCATCACAAGCAATACATCGACAAGACACATCTTATACTCCGAGTAATAGCACCATCCTCTTCTGACTATAAATCTGATCAAGCTCATTACAACAAATAAAAAAAAATGGCTCCATTCGAGGCAATGACATCTAATAACCACAGCGGTAGCAACTTCACCTCTTCACTCGGCCGCCTTGTCGAGGAAGAAATTCAGCAACCCATCATGACAGCGGATAAAGTCGACCCCAACCACCCCGCTCTCCAAGGCTCACTCACCCCACCAGCCAACTGCCCCTCCTCCAAAGTACTCAACTTTTCACCTGGCCCCACCAACCTCCCAGCCGCTGTTGAATCCACCATCCTCCGACGACCACCGTCCCACCACTCGTCGTCCGATGCCTCTAGTGACTTCACCTCTAAACCCATCTCATGGCGCAAGTCCAACGTCGGCATCCTATTCGCATGTGCCTCCAAGAACATTGGCCATCCGGGAATCACCATGGTCATTATCCGCAAAGATTTATTGGGGCAAGCGAATCCGTTTACACCTGGTTTCTTGAATTATGAGACGAATATCCTTGCGGACAATGTGTGGAATACGATTCCTACGTTCAATGTGGATGTGATTGGGATTATGATGGAATGGATTTTGGATCAGGGGGGCATTGAGGCCATGGAGGAGAATAGTATTGCCAAGGCTGAGCTTATGTATGGGCTTATTGAGGACTCTAATGGGTTTTATGGTACTCCGATTGATAAATCGAGTGAGCATCGTAGTCGAATGAATGTCCCCTTTTGTGTGGCGGGGGGTGATGAAGAATTGACGAATTTGTTCTTGGTGGAGTGTTGGAATCGTGGGATTGTGGGGTTGAGGACAGTGACTCCCTTTAAGCAGGGGATTTATCTTCGGGCGAGTTTGTACCATGGTGTTTCGTATGAGGAGACTGTGGTGTTGGCGAACTTTATGAAGGAGTTTGCTGCTAGGCATTCCATCTCGAAGGATGTTGGTGAGACGACAATGGTTGCAGAGAACGTGTCTTCTGCCATGGAGCCAGCGTCACCAGACTCTTCTTGTGTGGATCTTTCCATCTTCTCATCATCTCCTACTGGAGTTGATATGGCCTTGACTTTGCCCAAGAACTTCAAGGTTAGCAGTTATACCAAAATTTCACGAGATATGTTTGCTCCACCTGCCCTTGCCCCTGCGTCTACAACGCTTAGATGACTTGCTCAATCGGAGGGAGTCCGATGTATAATGTAAAGAGCCAATCAATTGAAACATGAACAAGAAAAATGCATATACAATCAATGTTTGATTGTGTTGAGGGAGAAGGGATAGTATCTTTGTATAGTGTATAGTTAGTTGCTAAGTCAGTAACCTCAGAAATACCTTTGTTACTACACATTTGTCTATCTTGGATACACTTCCATACTTACTTCATGCAATTTCGCTTCGCCATCAGTGCACAATAACAATGACACTGAATGGTCTCCGCAACGCAATGAGATGCTTGTTGAGCTATATAGCGTTCTACTACATACTTATTAGCTACCATGTAGAGTACAGAGCGTATTTTGCCCCCCAAATCTTCGTTTTGTTTTTTTGTTCTCTCTAAAGTAGATATCAGCTCCACCGTCCTTGGTGTCCTACGCCTTCAAAGCGTGAGCGCCGCCAAAGCTGCTTTAAACATGTCCAGCGATAGCAGCAGCAGCAGCAGCAGTGACGGAGAGCCTTTCATCTACGAAAGCGATGACGACGGCTGGGCGACGTACACGGAAGATTACTGTTTTGACAGTTTGATTCTGATGAGAGAAAATGACCCTGGCGTGACAGCTTTATACGCAAGTGGATCTTTTGAACATGTTCAAAAAATGACGGACGAGGATTGGGTAAAACTTGGACGTGACATATCTCTCAACGACTATTTATATGATTTGAATCTATACGAAACTCTTGATGATCGTAAGACGGCACTCTTCTTTCAAGGACTGACGAGAAGCAATACACTCAAACGCATAAATATTGTCAATAATGGAATTGGCGTAAGCGGAATTCAGAGTATGATTCCATTCTTAAGCAATTCTAATCTGGTATCTTTGTGTCTAGAAGGTTTAGACGAAATCAAAACAGAGGGCTTCAGCTTGTTGTTTCAGGCGTTGCATAACAGCCCTATTGAACGGCTGGACTGCAATGATTGTAGTTTGGATTCAATAGAGATTGACAGCAATATCATCCCCAAATATTTGAAAAGGCTGGCTTTAGCTGGTAACTGTATCGACGCAGAGGGGTGTCGTGAGGTTGCAAAGCTGTTGCAAAAGAAAGATCCAACACTAATTTCACTCAACCTCGATGGTAACAAAATTGACGACGAAGGCATATTAGTTCTTGTAAGTGCACTACAAACTAACACATCATTGAAGAAACTCGATGTAAGCCAAAACAATGATATTACGAGTAAAGGAGGGGGGCTATTACTGAAGCTAGTGAATGACATAAGCAGCATCAAAGCAACAATGCAATCTAATCACACGTTGCAAACAATAGTTTTGCCAGCATTAGATGATGATTATCAAATCTACATATATGATGCTCTTCGGTTTAATGTTGATTATTATCCAAGAAGACCTGGGCCACTGAAAGTAAAAGGTGCTCAGCTCCACAGCAGGCAAAGAGCAGTGATGTGCCGTTTACAAGGAGTTGAACAATCCAATGCCGCACTATACAAACACATCGACCCTTTCATTTTACCCGAAGTGTTATCGCTGGTGGGCCGAATTCATGGACAAGGAGAGCTATTTGTAGCATTATTGTCGTCAATTGCAGGGATGATATCCACAGTGAACAGGGAGGAATTTCTGGAAGAACAAAAAGCTTTTTATGAGGCCAAATTGAAGGCAATAAACGCTGATCTTGCGGCAATCAGAAATGCGAAGATTAAAACAGCTACGCTAGAAAATGACCAGCACAGCAGGAAACGCCTTCGGCAGAACTAATGAAGAATGAGATGTTTGCGCTGTCCATCTGCTCATACATGCGGAGCAAATCATCGTAGAGAAGCAAGCTCGGATGAACCTCAAATGAAAGCTTTGTCTGGCGAACTCCTCTGTTTTGGATGGGCTGCGAGTTTGTGCCCTTTCGACGCTTTGCTGCAGCACTTTGACACCTCCCTCATCACCCCCACTATCATCAGCTGCATTCTTCTTTTGCTTCTTTGTCACACGGGTGAAGATAGGTGCAAGTTTCGTCGGAGTGGCTCCATTGGTATCCGTACCTCTCTTTCGCTTCTCATTGCTAATGGCGGCGGCGTATTCGGGCGGGGGCGGAGCAACAGCAGAAAAGGAAGATTGACGGAGAGGGTCATCACCTCGACTCTTCTTTGCACAAGAGGAGGATTCAACATCGATTGGGGGTGGTATATCCTCATGTCTCTAAAATATTTATGAACACAAGTGAGTATGGATGAAAGTTGTAATGAAAAAGAGATAACACAACAAACTTACACCTTCACTCTCATGGCCTGTCTTCTTTCCAGAATTGTCATCGAGAAGGTCAACGGATTGATCCTCGTCTTCGGACTCTGATTCCTCACCACAGTCACGAGCAGTGGTGAGGGTCGGGGGGCACACATTGGCTCCAGGGGAAGCGGCTGGCGGCGGTACATCGGTAGCCGCTACGGAAGGAGGTGCAGCGGAGGCGGATGGGACAATCTGGTGCATATCGGCAGCGGCGGGCGGCGGTACATCAGTAGCCGCTACGGGAGGAGGTGCATCAGCAGCAGCAGCAGAAGATTGATGGAGATCTTCATCTGGAGCATTTGTATTTCTCTGAATGGTGGGTGGATTGAGCAGAAGTTGTGCTGTTGTTGCTGTTGTTGACGTGGTCACAAGATCTTGATTGGGAAGAGATCGCTCTGCGCTGCTGAGTAGATTTGAACGATCGTCAATTGGGAGTTGAGTTCTCTCGCTATTAGGCGTGACCAAGTGATTCGAGGAGTCGAAGGTGTAACCTTGTGCTCCGGCAGTCACTTGGAGCATTGAAGCCAACTGCGCATTGGTGGCGGATTGCTTTTCATTGGCCTTGGATTGATCTCTGCTAGCTTCTGCCAGCACCAAAAGTGCAGTAATGAACTTGTCACCATCAGGTTTCTGTTCCGAAGGAGGAGAAGGAGGAAGATCGTTGTCACTGTTGTCCCCAACGCTCATGGTAAAGACTTGTTTAGCAGAGATGTGTATGTGTGTTGTGCGTTATGCGTGTTTACATTGAGCGTTGGGAAATGAATGCAAGCAGCATTGAAAATGATTCTCTTATTGGGAGTCTTTTTAGATGAATACTCAGCTATAATTTGTATCTATTCCTACGTAGAGATGAATCAAGATGAAAAAATTTGGGCGCGTTGGGAGTCTTTTTAGATGAATACTCAGCTATAATTTGTATCTATTCCTACGTAGAGATGAATCAAGATGAAAAAATTTGGGCGCGACAATGACTCACTGGAGCCGAGGCAGACGGGAGGATCTAATCGAATATTGGGACAAATAGGTAGCCACGAAAAGAGCCTTTTCAATGATTTTGCACTAATGACATATATTTGCCTTATTTAATGATTATCATGAGTTGGAATTGTATGAATCGCACCACAGCTTCCAGTTTTCTTTTGGTATCGGCCCAGAAGCACCGCATGTGTCTTGCCAGTTGTTTTCAATACGCACTGAAACTCTATGTTGATCTTTTTTCATTCCTACCGCCCAACAAAATTGACCCTCAAACGATCCGTAAAATGTTTTCACGAGTTTGTAATTCTTATAAAGATGAATCTGTCTTGATCTAAGGTCCAATAGTAATCCATACACGAAATCATCACCATTGAAGATTAAACTTTCAATGAGAAAATATTGGTGCGTTCTGCCCGTAAACGCTGGATCCTCTTGCGATTTGCAAAACTCCAAATACCCTGGAGTTTTCATTTTTATCTTTTGTTTACTGTGAAGTGGTCTCATAATCCCTAACTTTATCGTGCTGCTCTGCCCAGTAACACGATACTGCACGAAATGCCTTCCACTATTCTTTTGAAAATCCATGGTTTGTTGGCATATTGCATAGGAAAATTCTGAACTCACAACAGCACGTGATCTACTTTTTTTTGCTCGAATATGAGTGATGTTCCTATCGACATAACTTATGTCGTTATTGATCAACGTATGAAATATAATCGACGTCCGTAGCAAATGCAGCCGATTGTAAACATTGATCCAGGACTCTTGCCCTTCAATTGTTAGCAGATCAGAGTGCCTCCATTTAAAGTTGACATCATTTTTTGCGGCGCTGACTTGCCTTCGGGCTAACTCTTCCATCCTGCTCCATGGCATCTTTCTTGAAGCTCCGAATGATTTGCAGGTCAAAGCAAGATAGACAAGGTCTTTCGGTGATAGAAACGCCGCCAGTGCGAACACAATATCATCTGAATCTATGCACATATCCATTGCCAGCCGGTATTTGCCGTCGTTATTTTCGACGCTGCTATTCGCTTTTTGGCGGGTCGCTGGTCGCATCTTTCGATCGCGTTCCATGCAACGTCATCCTATGACCATGGCATAAAACGCATAAGTAGCAAGTTGCCGCACAACCGCCAAGTCGATAGTCGCTAAACTAATCTGCAGCCTTCGTCCTCATCAACTTTCCACAATGGTCCGATTCGGCGCTGCTTCTCTCCTCCTTATCGCCTCATCGGCGGCAGCATTCTCAACAACATCCAATGGATTGACATCTTACAGAACACCAGCCAAGTCAAACCAATCGAGCACATCTCTATCAATGGCACTCACTCTCTATGGTTCTCAAGGATCTCGTTCTCCACTTGTCAACTGGGCCGCAAACGAATTGAACTTATCGGTTGAAGCTGGAGATCTATCCAAGAATCCTCATCCTTTCGGTCAGATCCCTTGTCTGACAGATGACAATGGCGTATTGGTGTTCGAATCGGGTGCCATCTTGAACTATCTGCAAAGCAAAGCTGCAGACAAAGGTATGCATGGTGATAAAAAGATGGCTGAGGTGTCAAGTTGGATTGTAAGTGGTGAAGTAGTACCTATATGCACGTGTTTTTCATTTTTTAGTTGCATGTTCTAACATGATATGTATATGTATGTATGCAAACTCAGTCTTGGGCTAATGCAAGCTTGAATCCTATTTGCTTCCTCGAAACTCCTGATGGGAAAGTGTGAGTACCTCGATGAAATGATAAAGTTTTGTCTGTATTATCTTGTAAAGCAAGCTCACAATTTATGACATGCAACAACTACACACTCTGATGCACATTGTATATGCAACAAATCGAAACAACATCATACGCAACAAAACTGCAACAAACACTAAATCACAATTATGCAATTCAGATATGATACCGGCTTGAAGAATCAAAATAAGAGAATTCAGCGTCTAGATGATCTCCTCTCAAAATCACCCTTTCTCGTTGATGGAGAGTTCAGCCTTGCCGATGTTGCAGTAGCTTCGTATCTATTGTATGTGATTCAATTCTTTCCGGATGTCGAACTACACTCGAAATGGCCCAACATTGTTAGATATATGAAGGAATGTGCTGGAAGAGAGGGATATGGCAAAGCATTCGGAGAACGAGTGCAGGCCTTCTGTGTAGCACGATTGGGTGAAATGGAGAGTGGTGCAGGCAAGGAGAAGAAGTTGTTTGGCATGTTTTAGACTGTATATAGGTACACCATTGCTTGCCTCAATTGTAGCAATTAAATAATTAAGAATACACTACACATTTCTTTTTGTGTTCAACCCAAGATATAGCGAGAAGGAGTACGTTGCGCTATGAAAAACGACGCAGTAGATCTAGGTAATCTGATGTTGCCTTGAACAGACCATCACTTGCTTCCTTGTGTATGCCACATTCCTTGCATTATTGACACAATCCAGCTTTCTGTAATATCGCAATCTCCTTCTCCATTGTCGTATTCAGAAAACCCGGATCATCAGTACCAACAAACACATCCACTCCCATCTTCAAGAACTCTCTCACATAATCCGCTAGAATCTGTTCATTCCTGGCTCCTCCCAAGGTAATGTTGCAAGTTGGTGAGATTTCTATACCAATCTTTTTCTCCGCAAGTTGTTGAAGACATTGTAATGCAAGATCTTTGTTCTCTTGAAGGACAGCTTCTTTGTTCACTGCTGCGTTTGTATCTTTGACGCTATCTAAATCTGGGTTGATACCCAATACGGCCAATCCAAGGCACAATCCATGTCCAATACGATCAACATACGGAATCAAATCAAACGTATGCTTCACTCTGTCTGAGAATGCTATGCCAGGACACACTTCACCATGATGGTAACATATGAACGAAGATGGAAAGGCATTGCGTAACTTATCGAGTAAAGGTAGAGTTTGTGCCATAGGAAGAGGTTGTCCTGCAAAAATCAAATGCCAATAGGTGTTTTGAGTCTTCATCTGCTAATGTACTATCGGAAAGCAAGTCAATGAATGCACTGAAGTGTTCAAAGTTTCTATTGACATTGAACGTTTGACGTGGAAAAGTGATGAACAACTTTTGCGTCGGTAGGAGGCAAGATTGAAAGTACATCATTTCTTCCATTGCTCGTTGTGCATATTGAGATGTCGACTCTTTGTTGTTGATATCGTTGATTTCATTGTTTGGATGAGGTATACTCACTCTAACATCTGCACATGGATGAACAAACGCCCCACGACATATTTCATGAGCATGTAAGTAAAGCAGATGTCGCTTGCTAAATGCACGGTATAAAGTCAGAAACACTGGCAAAGAGTCGTATTGACGCGTGTTATAGGTAGATGCATAGATTTCAACGTCGCTCATTTGTTGTTCTGATTGTTTACTTATTGCAAATCCTCGATAATCATCGAAAGCACGCCGAACAGTAATCGATGGAGGATGACGTGATGGTGTGGGTGCTGCTACCAAGTCCGGTATTGCATCATTCAACGTTAACTTTCCTTCGTGAACCCAAGATGCAATCAACGACGGTGCGATCGCACCGCCAAGGTGGATATGGTAATCTCTGTCGAAGAGTAGCCGTCCAGCAGTAGAGGCTGAGCGAGCTTGCAGTAGTCGAAGCGCTGTAGAATGCATCTCATTTGTATCCAACCTTCTCCGTTTATATGATTGTGCATCACTTTTCTTCCAGTAAGTCAAGGGCACTGCCTTTGATTCGGCAAGCAGCAACGCACTACCATATGCAACATCTTCCTTGTCTATACCTTGTTCATGAGAGAGCAATAAAAGGAAGGCTTTCGCCCCAGACAAGACCTGTACATCGGAATTAGTATGAAAGTGCTTACAAGACCAAAATCTCATGAAAACCTCCTCGCAACTCCATTCGAGTACTTTATTAGCCACGCCAACCTGCACAAAAATACACAGCGACAATGGTCGTCGGCTTCCTCCTCCACTCAATCAGGCACGGTGCCTTCAAATGTCGAATCGAGCACTGTCATCCCTTTCGAAAGCCGACGGATGGATTCCAAAAGCGCAAAAAGTATCGTCAAAAGTTGACTGCTCTGTGGATGAATTCTATTGCCGATGACTTGGATCTCTTGACGGACTGGTGGTTTGCATATAGAATGTATGCTGCCCATGGCATTGATTTAAATGGTGGAATGTACGCTAGAGCGACCCTTGCGCTGGTAGTGTTTTCAGTAATGGGCACGATATCCTACTTGGCAGAGTTATATCAAGCAGTGTTCAAATATCCAGAATCGTTCCAGTGGTTATCTATATTCACAATCTTACTGGAAGACGTCCCACAGATATTGCTATCACTGGTGCTCAGCGGAACGTTTGCGCAAGACTTGACCACGCTCGAACCACTCGCAGCATTCAATATATCCACGTCGGTGTATTCAGCACTGATGAAAGTGTCGGGGGAGTTGTTTGTGAATCATTGCTATTGCTGCAAATTTGAGCCTGCTGGGGAAGATGATGAAGAAGTTTAACAACTTCGTGATTATGGAAAGGGGGAGAAGGAAGCAGTTCACATGTTATGGAAGTACGACAGTGGGTTTAGGGCACTTGATATACGAAGATGAAGTCGATACTTAGGCAGGAATACAAAACAAATTCATAGGTCAAATTATGTACAAGCATCAATTATTGTTCTACCTTGCTCTGATCACTCCATGCTGACCATGACCTTGCCCTTGGTGCGTCTTCATTGCTAAGCTTTTCAATTTCAAACTTGCACCAGTCGAAGCGCTGTAGGATGCATTTCAAGATGGAAGATCTAAGCCAGTATTTGCAAGGGCACCGTGTGCTCTCCGCCTCCACTTACAAAGTCACTATGTATGTTCTAACGATGAAGGGGAGGGAGTACTCAATGAATCAACCATATACTTCTTACTTATGATGAACAAATTCACGTAACCTGCATGACTTTCGCCTTTGTGGAAAAGACAATATCTAAACCGACTCCAAACGACACCTAAATGAGTAGATACACCATCAAAAGACACGTCGTCATCTCTCAAATCTCGGATTTCTTCCAAACTTCAAGCACCATGTCAAGACCCTGTCAAGACCCTCTCTCTCTCTGCTTCATCCACTCATAATATTATCTCCCAACGTACCTATGTATATACGAAATACACAGCAACAATGGTCGTTGGCTTCCTCCTCCACTCAATCAGTCGCGGTGCTCTCAAATGTCGATTCGATCATTATGATCCCTTCCGCCAGCCGACGGAAGCGCAAGGATTAGATGAGCGGAAAAAGTATCGTGAGAAGTTATTGGCTGTTTGGGTGAATTCTATAGGAGATACTTGGATCTCTTGACAGACTGGTGGTTTACATACAAATGTTATATGCTCCATGGCATCGATATCAACGGAGGAATGTACGCCCATGCAACGATTGCGTTGATTGTGTTTTCAGTGTTGGGCACGATATCCTACTTGGCAGAGTTGTATCAAACAGTTTTCAGGCACACAGAGCCGTTCAGGTGGTTACCTCTATTTACTGTCGTATTCGAAGACGCCCCACAGATATTATTATCGATGGTGCTCAGTGGAACGTTTGAAAAACAGACCAGCATATTCACTCTCGAACCGCCTGCAGCATTCAATATAGCAACGTCAGTGTATTCAGCATTGATGAAAGTGTCGACAGAGTTATTTTTGAATAACTGCTATTGCTGCCGCTTTGAGGCAGTAGGGGACGAGGACGAAGAAATGCAACTTCAATCGAAAACAAATTATGGGACGTGAAGTGGTTTTTTTCGTGGAGGGTCGCAAAGCTCTACACTACAAGGGTGGGATGAGCTCTCTTTAGTATCTAGTATGACAAAAAGACTGCGGCACCAGGTATAAGTAAGTGTTTGTGTAAGAGGATGTAAATGTAAAGAACAATGGGATAGGAACAGGAGAAATAATAACTTTGCGCTTTGAAAAATAAGATTGCTTGGGCACCGATTCGGATGGGATTTATGTCACGTGTATGAATGATGTTGATAGGCAGGAGATGATATGTTACAGAATCAAGAAAGTACTAGGACAAGTTATGACAAACATAAATCTCTACAAGCTCTGAATCACTCCATATTAAACACGATCTTGCCCTTGGTACGTCTTCCTTTGAGGTGTTCAAAACCCTCAGCCACGCTCTCTGCATCAAAAGGCTTTAGAAGGTCAATGTGGGGTTTTACACCTGTCGATTTCAACAACCTCGTAATCTCGACCAAGTCAGTCTGATTGTCTTCGTCGGAGGTAAAAAAGAAATTTTGCTGAGGTTTCATCGTACCAGTGAAATAGCGCATGAGTGTAGCAATGCCTCCGTTAATTTGAACATACTCTCCAGTCACATCTTTTAACAACTTAGCCATGGATGAAACATAGTTCTCTCCATGACCACTTCCTGTTGCTGTGTCGTAAATGCAGTCGAATTTACCAACATTCTTCTCTTTGAACTCACTCATTGCCTTGTCATCCGAGTAATCAACCAATTCCAAATTAATATTCTCCATCTGATCAATGCCGCTCTCGCCGCGAACAAAGTCAAAGTTTTTTCCTGAGCAAATCCCGACAACATTTGCTTTCATAGCAACAGCTAGCTGTATGCCTGCCAATCCACAACCTCCACTAGCACCAATCACGAGAACAGATGATCCCTCCTTCACACTTCCCAATTTGAATGCGTGAACTCCCGTGAGATATGCGACTCCAATTGCCGCAGCTTCATCAAATGATAGCCATTCTGGCTTTTTGGCAACTCTATCAGTGGACACAATTGCATAATCGGCAAGGGATCCAGACGAGATTCCAACCCTACCAAATACATTATCTCCTACGCTGAAATCAGTAGTGGCGCATACTCGTTCTACAACTCCAGACACGTCAAATCCAACCCCTTTGCCACCGATAAAACGGGGAAGTTTGTAGTCCACAGGATTTATTGCGGCCGACTTCACCTTGATCAATATTTCATTCGGCTTTAGTTCAGCTGTGTCGGGAAGAGGGTGTGGCTGATCTTTGGTGAAGGCGATTGTGGTGCCTAGCAAACCAGTGCGGATGGCGGCTCTCATTTTTGTTGTTATTATGTAATCAGTTCTTAGGGCTTAGTGGAAGAATGGTATATCATCAACAAGTATTAGGGCAGGCAAGTATGCACACTTGTGCACAGCAGTGGCGAGGTGGCGGCGAGCGGCAGGCTTAGATTCGTTTTTCGGAGTTTATGTGGTGGATGTGAAGTTCTGGTTGCGTTCGTCGTTGTTCCAGTTTGGTGAAGTTGGAGTTCTTGTTCACGCCTGAACAACATCTGACGTCATGATACTCAATATCAATGCCACAATACTACTTGCCAAGTCTTCGGCTTCTTCGTTATGTATTTACTGATAGATGTTGACGCGCTGGGAGAGAGCTGAGACGTACATGATGATGGTTAAATTATGATGGATATGGATAGCTTTGGCAGTACAATCTAGAAATCTTAAACCCTGTACATATCTTAGACTTACTTACATGCTGGATACGAGAATATAATGGATACGCTTTCTTGTAAGATTCTTATTCAGTACAGTAGAATACACTGGCAGCTTCATCTCTCTTGTGGGATGTATGCAGTGCTTGCGGACTCTATCTGACCTTTCATTCTGTCGATTATGCCGGGAGAAGACAGGAGATGCTTGCTTATGGGGATGAGAACTGGAAACCGAACCCCTCGAGTAGCCCCCAATCAAGAACGCCGGTGCGTCATTCCATCACTGTTCTCTCATGCAATACCTCTCGATCGCTTTCTGTTTGGGCAATTTCAGAATCAGGATGCATACAATAAAGCTAATCTCGTCCCATTTGCTTCCTTAGAAAATCATGATCATTACCATTCCTCTCTATTTGCGGCCATCTTTTTACTCTGCAAAGAAGGTGGCCGCGGCCGCTTCTAATGCAAAGTATTGTAAAGAAGAAGACGAACTTGATGAAATATCGAGAACATACCGTCATCGTGTCATCGGGAACGATGGCGAGGATGACGAATCTCATAAGTCAGTACAGTGTGTGGGAGCGGAGGATTGCTTGACACTGATTCGGAAACAGCAGCGAGAGGTAGTACCTGCAGCAGTAGAGGCTCCATGTGTGGGTGTGAATTCAGTGATACATTCAGTCACATCATTCGCGACAGAGTTGCAGCGAACTCAACATGTCCGTTTCATCGACGAAACATTTGGCATTAAAGCTCCCCACATTGTGACTGAAACGCACTACCGTCCAGAGACGACAGAGGAGGAGAAGGCTCTCCTCTACTATTGCCCTGAAGAATACGCCAAGTTCGCATTAGATCACTGGCGTTGGAAGCTATCAGAGGAAATAAAAAGGCTACAGGAATTGCAAGCGGAAGAAAAAGAATCAAGATCACGGTATGAAGAAGAAAAGAAGGATGCGCCTATAAGCCGAGCCCGCAGACATCATGATCTTGTTTGTGAAAGTAACTGTAACTACTTATAGATATTTTATCTAGTATACATTTCCCCTAACAATCCGCATCAGAATAGACAGAAAAGTCATCGTCGGCTGATGCCGATTCATCGTTGGCAGAGCTAAATTCAAACCCAATACTCTGAAGTTTGGCTACCCTCTCTTCAGTGAGGGTGGTAGTCTCTCCCTTTTGATGTCTAGCCCACAGCCTCCTCTGACCAGATACCCAATTCCCAATCTTTGGCACCTTCTTTTTGGGAGAGCAGTGACCTGTCTGCTCTTTATACTCCTTGAGCTTCTCAAAGAGCTGATCCCATTCCAAGTTGCGTTCAGGTGATCTCAACCTTTCGATTCCACCAGACTCACTTGGCCTCCAATCAAAGCCAATCTTATTGAGAAGCTCAATACGCTGCTGGTTGAGCTGGCTATGCTTTCCGTCATCAAGAAGCTTCTTTTGCTTGCGTTGACAATGTACCCAACCCGCAAGAGTAGTATTGTCTCCATTTCGGAATACGTAACAGTGTCCATTCTCCTCGTGAAACTTACAGAGATCCTTGTAATGAGAATCCCACTTGCCTTCAAAGAATGATGACGGGCGTTTCTTGAGCATATCGCTAAAGTTGCCTCCCTTGGACATGGGCGCCCAGTCAAAGCCCAAGTCGTTCAACAGTTTGATCCATTCCTCGTACATATTCGCATTTGGCTCTTGCTTTTGGTACTTGACGTATTCTTTCCTCTGGCCGTGGATCCAGTTGTAGAGGCCGGGATAGTTCTTTGTCGTCGGACCAACAATGATATGACCGTGTTTCTCCTTGAAACCTTTCAATTTGTTGTACCATTCCATCCACTTTGTATTGACTCTTGGGAAGAGATCAAGTCTCTTCTTGGCGGTGTAAGTGCCACTTGCCAAGGGATTCCAGTCAAATCCAATAGCTTCAAGCTTGGCCAACCTATGAGAATCAAACTTTTCTCGACCAACCTTGTTCATCGACTTGCGCTGTCCACGCACCCAATTACCAAGCTTTTTCAACTGTTTAAAGTAGAGGAAGAACATGGTGGTGAGTTGAACAGAAAAAAACCTCGGGGAGAAAACGTACAAGATATCAGCAACGACTCACCTCCTCCTTCGCCTTCTTCCCAAGTGGCACAAGAGTATGCCCGTGTTCATTCTTAAACTGCACCAGCTCATCATACATCCCATTCCACTGCTCTTGGAACCTCCTCATATTATTCGCCTTGTGCGTCCCAGATGACATGGGATCAAACTCAAACCCCATATCAGATAATTCCTTGATGCGTTCCGCAGTCAACGAAGAATGTTTCCCACTCATGTATTTCTTATGCTGTTTGCGTTGTTCAAACACAAACGATCGGAGGAGTTGATTCACCTCACTCCTTTCTGCAACGGTAAGGTCGGTGGTACCATACTTTGTCTTGTGATCCTTGAGCATGGTCATGCGTTCATTCCAAGTTGCTTCCATCTTGGCAGTGACATGTTGGGCACGTGGAGATGAGATTGTAGGGAGATATGCCTCATCATCCTCCATAGGATCGTCCTCCAAAGCTACATCAGGTTTGTTGGGAGCAGCTTCCTTCTTTCCCACCTTCTTGGCCTTGGCTCCTGCAGCTGGTTCTACAGACTTGCGCTTCTTTGACTCAGTGCCACTCTTCTTGGCGGGGGAAGCAACTTGCTGTTCATCCGAAATGTATTCGCCATGAACAGGAGAAGAGGCAGGGGCATCAGTGACGGTAAAAGGCACGACTTGTGTACGCTGCCTTCGAGATGCTCGTTGAGGCGAGGAGGCGGCGGAGGGAGTCTCCTCCTCATCGGGGTCATTTTCAAGTGCATTCAACCTAGTTGAGCTACGTTTCTTAGGAGTGGTAGTTGATACCGCCGGCACAGCAGCGGGCTTCTTTGCAGCAGACTTTGCAGCAGTCTTCTTGGGAGCCTTTGCAGTAGAGCCCCCCTTCTTCTTTGGAGAAGCCTTAGACTTGGCAGCCGTCTTCTTCTTCTTCTTCGTTGATGGCATCTTGGCAACAGCCGCAGCTATATCAAACGATTCCGATGATTCCGCCACAGAAATAGCAAGAGCATCAATATCATCGGCACTTGCCTCATTATTGAGTGACACACCCTTGCCTCCACGATCACGTGTCCCACGACGAAGGGGAGGAAGGGGAGGCATCTCATCCTCATTTGTTGCCCCAGAAGCAGAAGCATCACCTTTCTCCCCCTCCCGCAATCGTTTGGCATACGCCTCCGCCGATACCGACGTACGAGGACATTTCACCGCCTTGAAAATCCTTGAATATAGGTTCATCATCCGAATCCTCCTCCTCCGAGTCGATGGTATCCCCGTGGGACTTTTTGGAGGGGGGACCCTTCTTTTTATTTTTGGAGGAGGGGGGAATGGTGGAAATATCGTTGATTTCACCCGAGATGGAATCTTTATCACTGTCATTTGATTTCAGTGGTGGCAAGGGAGGGACGACGATGTCATTGGAGTTGGTAGCATCCCCCGAATTTTTCGTTTGATTGGGTTCATCGCTAGGGAGGTCCGTCGGCACCCCGGCTGCGGCGGCGGCCGGGGGAACCTCGTCCTTTGCGGCGTCAGCGGCGGCTGCCTTTTCAGCCGCAATCTCCTCGGCAGTTTTGGGAGGAGCGACGGGCTTATGAAGACGTTGCCATGGAGGCAGAGGGGGAGCTGGAGGTGCAGTCTTCTTCTTGGATTTGGCCATGATTCAGTGTTTGGATTTTATGAGGAGTTGGGGGAGCGGTGGGGGAATTCTCGGGAGGCGAGGCTTCAAAAAATTATCTTGGAAAGGGTCGCTCGTCTAATTATTACTTGGCGGCTTCTTCTGTTGGAGGAAGGTAGGAGAGGAAGCGGTGAATCGGTGTAGAGGGCGTCGTCTAAATATATGGAATATGGTGCTGCCGTTCAATTATGTCACCAGCGAACAGCGAACCAAGGAACTGCAC
This sequence comes from Skeletonema costatum, assembly GCA_018806925.1. NCBI lineage: Eukaryota > Bacillariophyta > Thalassiosirophyceae > Thalassiosirales > Thalassiosiraceae > Skeletonema > Skeletonema costatum. The sequence goes on along the minus strand of JAHBBA010001133.1, from coordinate 53,899 downwards.
GCTAACTCACTTTTTCGGAAGTGTTTGGCGGATTTTTTTGGAGGAAAGGTGAATAAGAACTTTTGACAATGATGGAAACACGTATTTAATTTCACTTCTTTCTCTCCGCGATCTCAACCTAACTAATTACGAAGTGGTAAATAATGTAAACTGTGTCAATACTTATCAAATCAGTGGCTCTGCTTCTCGCGCCATCATCACAATATTTTCTTCTCGGGAAAGCTCAAGCTATGCTATGATCCTTTGAGCGGAGCTTGATGGAGACGACTGGAAGATACTTACCGCAGTGTCAGTGGAGAGCCGCCACACTACATATAAGCCGCCTCTTAGTATCTGGGCGTAGTGCTTACTATCGTGTCATCCAATAGAGGAGAGAAGCCAATGAGGGCGTCCATCACGTCGATCCTCTATCTCATTTTCATCTTGGGCGTCGATGTACACAACTCCATATCAGGAGACAATGAGAGGCGTTGTGCATTTCACAGCGGCGCCAATTGGAGATTGTTGAATGTTCGTCGACCACAACAAAGACATGTCAATATTATCAGCAGCAGCATCGGCAATCACCAAAACAAGAAGTTGCCAGAGGTAACACTTGCTGCAAACTCAAATAATATGCTAGATGCACTTGCAAATGCATTTGGCATCAAGTCACCAAAACAACCTACCATGCCAGCAGACACCAAGTCGAAAAACAACAATTCACAAGGACAGGTGATACGGACCGCGGCACGTCCACATCAATCCTCTGGTGGGTCCATTCCATCATCACGAGAGTATACTACGCGCAAGTCATCTCTACCAATGATTAGTGTATCTGAAAAGGGCGTGACAGGGGACTACAATCACTATCGTACTGTTGCGTTGAAATCTACAGTTGATAGAGCCATCTCTATCTTGACTCATGATGTGAGCTCATACATTCACACTCTTGATGGGGGAAGCTTTGCCAAGTCGGGCAATGGCTACACTGATGGTGATCTAGGAGAAAATGTGTTGGTAAAAGGAGTAGACTTTTCTTATTTCAAGGTTGGTGGACGGTATCGATTCTCACCGAAGTCGAGTAATAATAGTGGCAATGCATCAGCATCGTCATCATCGAGTTCAATAATCGAGTCTGCAGAAGAAGATGTAATTATTGAAATTACAGAACCAATGGAGCCTTGTGCAAATTTGTGCAAGCTACCGTTCATCAATGATCCGTCACTGTCGTCGGCAAGGGAACGAGTTGCTAAATGTCAGCGATTCATTGCAGCCCTGGGGGTAAAGGATGGATTGAGAGGATGGTCTGCAAAGGTACTGTCAGGTGGAGTTATCCGACTTCACGATTCAGTGTCGCTCTTGGGTGCAGATGTTTGATGAAAAGAGATTACCTAGTTAAACTCAATAGAATGCACTATATAACATTATTGCTTATGATACAAAGTAGCAACAGAATAAGGTGCGGTATCAGGACATAATATTTTCAAATCTCCCATCCATTGAAAGTCATCTTCTTCATCCAACTTTCCATCGATTATTACTACTCGGCACCCAGAGCGCAACCCGTGAGAGAGAGCTTTGGATAGTTTCGGCAGTTTTCTTCCTTGCAAACTTGTTCCGACTGCATTTTCAGCGCTCCATGTGGTGGCAAAACAAACTGCTATCGTAGTCTCTTCAAGGATTTTCTGAAGTTGACTATCTGGTTGGTGGATATCACCAAGTAACAATTCTATATTTGCTTGACTTTGCTGAAGGAAACTCTCACTGTCTTGTAGAATGTCTTGTAGAATTCTATGATGTGATCTGCTCCTCTCTACCAATCCTGGAACGATGTCTACACCATAGCACATCTTCATTGCATTCCCACTGTCAATTGCGTCATCACCACTGTTGGTTGTATCCGCATAGAGCAATGAAGCTCCTAACACCAACGCCCCATCACCGGAACCGATGTCCAGAAACACGTCATTCTCTTGGACGCCAACAGCATCCAATATTGTTGCCAGTACCTCAACAGAGAGCTCTCCGTACACAAGTTCATTTGATGGCGGCGACTCATCATTTTCTTGGAAATTAGTCACTGCATCTCGAGCGAAGGCGTACCGATTGTTATTGGCATCCCCTTCATCGCCCAGAGCTGCTTGAACGAGTTGTGTTATTTTGGTGACATGCGCAGGATGAACTTCTGGCAATATCACAGGTGCAGAGGAGAACGCGTTAACTGATGCAGGAACGATGTACAACAGTACAAACACCGATAGGTGCATTATTGTTGAGATGATGTTCATTGTCATAGGAAAGAGTCTGACGCACTCAATCACCACCATTTTTGTTGCAGTAAAAGAGAAAAGAGGTACTTAGTGTATGCAAACCAGTGCAAAACTCTTGTATTCTGCGTTTGTTAAAATTGAGTGGTGTTTCGCGTCGGACGGTACTAAGAGCTAATCCCGTTTTGAACACTATACCTCAGTCACGTTAAGACACTGAAAATGACAGGTTCAAATTATTTTCACGGTAGAAAGTTTTACTTTATCTCATGTATGAGTCTTGAGTTCATCAATGGCTATGTATGTAGGTACTTAGCGCCTAGAGAGAGTAACTAACAAATGTAGTAGAAGTTTGGAACTTTGCGAGTCTTTCCCTGCTTATTACCAGGCTTGGGATTTAATCAAAGTTCATATATATTTCCATCGGAGACTTTCTCATACACCAACAAATGCAACGTAGCTGAGCTTCCTCGACGCTCATACCTTCAGTGTTGTGCAAAGTAAAGCCGAACAAACGACATAGACCATGAACACTTTACAGAACCAAGGCCAAGCTTTCTCGATGCAATCTTCAACCTCGAAGCAATAGTATTTTCTCCAGTGAGCAATCGGGGGCAGGCTGCTCTCTTTGTGACTTTCTGTCCTAACGTTTTTGATTTACTTGAATATGGTTTTCAAGTTCTGTCTTGATTGTCGTAACGGTTCTGACCTTTTTGTCTTTCGCAAATTCATTGAGATTAGGTAAAGTCCAGTGCCGTGAATGCGAGAAAAAGAAAAATCTAAGAACTAATTACGGACGATTCCTACGTTGTTTTGATGGCTGATGCCACGTGTGAACGGATATAAATCAACGTTTCTTCATTTTTTTATCCGGTACACGCCAGAATACATGGAGGTCTACCATATTGAATTCCTACACATGTAGCGGTGTATGCAGCAGCGATTTTACGCGAGTTTCTACACAGGAATGCATACAAAAATACGCGCGCTGCCCTTTTTGCATTCGGCCCTAGAGGGCCTCATGCAAAAGGCAGTGCACGTATTTATAGGATAGTGTTAGTAAAAAGATTCCCATCTCTGAATCCTTTCGCTCCAGAATCTCATGGATTGACTCTGTAATGTAGTGTGCTGCTGATATCATCCACTCCCACTCCTAGAGTGGGCTGGCGCTATAAGTGAAATTACAACTATCTATCTGGAAGAAAAACTGGACTGGCCTCGAAAGGTTCAAAACAGGAAATAAATATGATTTAACTGCCTCTCGTAAAAAGAGGTCTCTGGAGAGATCATAGAATATAGATGACATTCAGACCTCCATATCAATGAGTGCTTCACATCAACTGCAACTACAACTACAACACAAAAAGTGTCGTTTAAATGTTGCAAGATTTATTGGAGGGGCCTCCAATAAATCCTCCTAAAGAAGAAACAAAGCAACTTTGTTGGCGTGCACTGCCACTGCCACAATGAGCAGAGTAGCCCAAAGGAATGTAGCGAAAAAGGCTCAGTTCAAAGCGATTACAGACACAGCCAACAAGAAACCAATCATGTAGCTGGTAAGCAAACCGGATGCGGCTGAAGTACTAGGAGCAGCAGCATCTTTGGCGGGGCTTGCAACATAAGGAGCCGCTCCGGTGCACCTTGCATTATCATCGTTTCCGAACGCAGATGTTGTGAGCTTATGTCATGCAGCGGCGAAGGACTCGTCCAATGCAGTAGAGTCTCCGGCGAACTCATTCACAATGTCCAAGTACATTGGATCGTTGAGGAGGGCGACATCAGATGTGAGCATCATGATTTCTTCACTTCCACCAAAGGCTCCAAGACCCTGAGGCTTCTCAGATGAGTGCCACTGCTGCTTCCCTCCTGGTCCAGTTGAGTTTGACCAATTATGCCCAACAAGTGTCGTGAAATAGGAGTTGTCCCATTGGATAGGGTTAACAGTCCACGGTCCCTCAAATCCCGACGTCCAAGTATCGGCACCTGATCCAGTACCGCACTTTCCTTTCCACGCATCCATGTCAGGGTCCAGTCCTTCCAACTCAGTTTGGCTGGGAGAGATTCCCTGGGCGCCCTCAGTAGTGCACGGGCCATGAGTTTTACCAACAGCGTGCCCACCGCCAATGAGAGCGACTGTCTCACGGTCGTTCATTCCCATCCTTGAGAAGGTATCGCGCACCTGCAGGGGCAGGGCACTCTTGTCTGGGATTGGTTGCGCCATAGGTCCTTCCGGATTGACGTAAATCAAGCCCTCTGTTGTGCGCCCATAGGCGTTTTGCAATCACCATTTTCACCATCAGCACAATCATCGAGGCCTACACTCCTTGCCCCATCATCCTCGTCTACCCTGCCGACACAAACTCCAAGGGTAGGTCCACCCATTGCCTCGATGGAAACAGTCCTAGCCATTACGTAAAGGTCACCCCAACTGAGGGCAACATCATACTTCTCCTTGATGGGCTGCAGTAGTCGACGGGCCTTGTCAAGGTTCGTGTTATCATCCCAGCTCCTTTCGGGCTCAAAGCGGATCCTCCCGCCGGAGCAGCCTCCTCTGCCATCGGTGATACGGAATGTACCAGAGCAATGCCAAGCAAGGCGAATGAAGAGTGGGCCATAATTACCATAGTCTAAGAGACAGTGAGGAGATGGATGTAGAATGAAGATAATATTTTAGCACATCATGAGTGCTCCAAATATAAATGCGTACATAAACACGAAAAAGTCAAACTTACCTGCTGGCCACCAGTCCTTCGAGTCAGTCATAACTGCCTTCAGGTCTTCCTTGACCGCATCTATATCCAGTGTGGCCACTGCCTTGATGTACTCGGTAGTTGGCTCAGGTGGAGGGGGAACCTCAGCTAGCCTTCGGCTGTGACGTACCCATGAGGCATGAGTCTCGCCCTCAAGTCCAGCCGGGATCTCAAATCCTTGAGGGCAGAGAGCTGAAGATGTTGAGAAAGTTGCGATGATGGCGGTAATGGAGGAGAACTTCATGTTTGTGTTGACGACTGTGGCTATGGAAGCAAAGAGATGGAGTTTCATTTGAATTTGATCTGAAATCAAATTAATGAGAGCCATATGTTGCAAAATGAAGCTGCTCAGCGATTCATTTTCCGTATTGAATGTGTAATTGTGCATCAACATTGACATTGTGCAACTGCACGCAAGCATTTTGCTGTTCTGGAAGTGTTTGCAGCGCCAGCGCGATGCCATGCCACGTCAAATCAAATCTCCAAGGGCTGTAGCAATAGTGGGTACAATCTCCGAAACCTAGATGGAACCCAGATAGAGGCCTCAGTGCATTGAAGCTCTTAATGACAGAGATCTTTCCAAGCAAGCCCTTCCTCTCAAAAAACCTTAAGGCTGCTTCATTTCGATAGTTATTGTAATTGCCAGAATCTTGACATTTGCTCGCTTGTCCACCGTAAGACCCATCCTTGGTAGCAAAGTGTTGTGGCTCATGCTCCCTCCACATGAAAGGATACCGTCCGACTTGATCGATCACCTGGAAATCATCATCTGTGAATTTTTTCTCCATCCATTCATCGAACTTTTCGAGAGTATTCGCACGCACGCCTAGTTATAAATAAGAGGACCTGCCTCGTCCACATATGAAGCTCGTTTACGTTGCCATATGTCATGCAATGTGTGTCGAACTCGTATCTTGGGACAGTATTGATTGGATTGCGATATAAGCTCACACGTGCCGCGTAGAAGCATGTCTTTGTCATTAATGTCACATTTTTGTTTGTTGGATATCTCATAGCCAAGGCTTGTCAACTTGCAAATAGCTGCTGACGCCTGGTCTTGTGTAAGGGAATAACCGGTGTACCACATACACATGTATCAATAGGATGTGTCCTACCATAACGGGGGTTGCTATTGATGCGTTCCAAGTTTTGCTGTTGTACGAAGACGTGAAGGTGTTCTAACATGCGTGGCATACTAACAAGGTCTGGCATATCAGGCTTCAAAAATAGTCCTTCATACGCAGGTTCATCGGAACTAATGCTTTTGTGCCACTTACGACATTGACCAACACAGCACCGCTTTAAATTTATGCCCTCTGCGTGTGAAGAGCAGGGAGGTCCTCTTTCATTCATGGGGACTGGTATCCACGAGAGATCGTCTGGAACTTGTGGGAGAAGCTGGCACAGCGGATGGTCAACTTGACCTTGACCTTGCAGTTGTAGAGGATCTTTGAGCAGCACAGTCTTGGGATTTAACACATTTAGACGACGATGACTGGGTGCTTGTTGATATTCCGGAGTATGGTGGTTGAGGAGGAATACAGCAGCCGCGACGGAGGCAACGAGCAGAATGAGAGAGTATGCTGATACTGGAGACCCTTCCTTCATCATCCTCATGTTTGCCGTTGTAGTTGTAGAGGCGCAGGAGACAAAGGGGTGTGTGTTGGTTGAGTTGCGCTGCGTTTGCGTGCACCACACGAGCCTCTAATGACCTCAAAAAATGACCTCAAAAACTAATGAGTGACTCCTGGGACAGTTTCCGAGGGTCTTCCCGCCACTCAGCTAGCTGGTAGGTAATACTGGACAAGGTACCTACATAAGGTAGCAAGCAGATAGATTGGATGATAGACGATGCGCTGCCACGCTGATATAAATGAAAACAGCTTGAACCGTCAAATATATCCTTCTATTATCGTAACCAGCATTAATGAGCCACTAGAAGCTGTTGATTGCCATACTCACAGCCTAGATACGATATAGTGTTAGAGTGTTGCACGCAGCCATCCCTAATTGGGCCTCATCAGGTCACCTACGACGCTGTAGCGACGCCGATACGACTGAAAAGAGCTTGAGCTGTGAAATATGTCCTTCTCTACTATCATGGCCAACTATAATGGGTCACTAGAAGCTGTCGATTGCCATACTCACAGCAAATGTGCGGAGTGTTGGATACAACTTGTGTCACTGGTTTTGTTGTCCACGTATACACCGCTGTTGCGGAGACTTTGTCTTTGGTTGCAATGAATCATTCAAAGACAACAATTCAGCTGCGAGTTGCCATTCCTTTGGATTTGCATTCTTCGTCACAGTAATAGCGGAATTCCTGAGTAGAAATACCATTATTATTATCGTCATCATCATACTTGAGCATTCCATCGCAAGGGAAGTACCTGCAGCACCACTGACATTCACCACACTGAGCAGACAGATCTCCGGGTAGTCTGACAATTTGTGGCATCATTGCATCTTTCGAGTGGTTCCTAATGTGAATGAATGGCACCCGACAGATTTTACCGTCTCGAGAGTAATATCTGAGTTCGTCGGGCTGATCTTTCGTGAACATGGTCGTCGTGTATCCGCCATCACTCACAACGAAACTGTCATCGTCCAGACGCACACTGCAGCGAGTCCACAATGCGCTTTCAAAGAAGTCCACTCCAAGTTGAACACTTCTCATCAAGCTGGGTTCCGTCTTCAGAACAACAGCGTTGTTCAGACATATCTCTACATCTTCCAGAAAGAATCGGAACTCATCAACCACTTCTGCAACATCGACGCGCTTATCACCCACAAGATCTACGAATTGGGACGAGGTAATGGGCTTAGTCTTCAGCCCAAATGATTTAACGACGGCTTTTGGTACCACTGTAAAGATGCTATTCGGAGATAGTGATGCTAGGATCGGGACTCCTTTGACTTGGATTGGCACCACTACTGGTCCCCACTTGGGCGCGTGATACACTACTGCTTTATCTTCGCCAGAAACACGTATGGTAGCGCTAGCATTTAGTTCCATCTGTATGCTCTTTTCATTCAATGAGTAAGTTTTGTTGCCAATTGTCACTTCTGAACCTGAATAAGAAGACGCGCTCATAGATCGCAACAATTCTTCTAGCAGTTCCTCCCTTCTTCCTTCTGATTTGCCAATGACAATCTTACACTCAAACTGGAGCTGTTTGTCAGAGAGAAGATGAGGCCCTCGTTTTGTCCCACCACTCAAATTCCCACCAGCTTCGTGACGATCAATACCAAGGCGCATTCCAACTAAGCTGCGATATCTTTGATTATAATCCTGATCAAGTAGATCCCCACACAAAAGTCGTCGGCAGATGGGACAACGTTTATCAGTCCCCTCTACACGAACATTTGCCCTTAGCAGGCCATCCTCGCCTACCCTGATCGGCGAAAAGCGATGTGTAAGATCTCCACCAAGCTTGGCCTTCCCATAAGCTTTTATGCATTCTAAGCAGTACTTGTGGCCACAATAGAGAGTAACTGGATTATCACTGGGCTCCATATCGGTGAGACAAATAGGACAGGTGTCACCAGGTGAATAGCTCTGATTGACACTTTGAACTTCCTTCATGATTTCGGACGGTAGCTGACGGCCACAAATCACATCATGGAGAAAGCGAGCGGTGTCTAGCTGGGGCTTAGTGTATACCTTCTTGATAAGTTCTGATCCTGGTGAATCAACGTGTGTCACGAATGCTAGTGGATCAATGTTGTCTGGCCGAGCTACATTTGCTTGCGAAAATCGTGCACCTGCCTGTAATACTCTTACAAGAGCTGTAGCCATATCGTCCACAGTTGGGGCGCCTACTGCTTGCCATGATATAGGAATCTTTGTTGGGTTGTCAGTATATGTGATAATTGCAACATAAACCCTTAACATGTTGTCAGGTAGTGTATAAAGGACGCGGGAAGACAAGTCCCCACCTCCCGAATACGAATCTGACACTGGTATATAGTCCTTGTCAACAGGAATTATTTTGTTGCATCGCTCAATGAGTACTTTGACAATACCAGGATCTGGTCGTTCAGTTGCATTTTTCCAGATAGTCTGACCAAAAGAATCTCTGTCATCAACTGAAACTCCTGCGTCTAACAGCAAACCAACGGCTTGGGGTGAAGAGTATTTCACAGCCCAGAAGAGCGGATTGCATCCATTGGAAACTCGCACGGAAACATCGGCCCCGGCCGCTAGGATAAGAGCGATCATGTCGTCCCCCCCACTGTAACCATATTGAGCTTTCAGGAATTATTTATATTGGCAAGCCCACATCAAGATCGGAAGTGGTTCTTCTCTGCTGTCACAATGAACACAATGAATTTTCTCATTGATCTTGCGTTCACCGAGAATGAATCCAAGCAAGAGCGGGAGAGTGAGCCATGTCATATACTTATTATTACAAACCTCCCAAAGTCTCGCTACTAATTCTGGTTTGCAAAACCCATCCATTCCATAGCCGGTCGGAACCCCCCTTTCCTGTATCACATTCACTGCCTTGAAAATAATGTTCAGAACATGTGTTTTCTCGTCCTCTGGTAGAGGACGCGGAGGTGGTGGCGGTGGCGGCGGTTGGTAGAGAGATGCTCTCTCATATCTGTCAGCCATCCCATGTTGCTGTATCCACTCTGCTTTCTTCGCTTCGGCCAACTTGTTCTGCTTTATCCACTCTGCTTCCTCCTCTTGCTGTCTCGCAGCGATCTTCTTCTGACGGGCACTTGTGGATGATGCTTCCTGGCAGCCTTCTGCTTCAACACATTGCTTGCATCGTCTCGTTGCATCCGTTTTGCGAAGTTGCACCTTAGAGAAAGCATCCCTGGCCTTCTCTTGACTACATTGGGAGCACACAGCCATCGTGATTTATTCAATACAATACTCCAATTCGCTCGGCTTGCGTTTTGCGTCTTCTGCTGACATCGAAGTGTGGAAGTGAAAGTGCTGCCGATAAGAAACTTTTATGACACAGCTGTCAAATATCTGAGTTTGTGTGATGTTCTCATTGTTTTCGTTGTTACTACGCATACGCCTCCTCTTGCGTGAGAGTGAACAAGTATGCGATTGAATCAAGGAGGCAAAGTCAATATTGAAGTGACTATTCATTACGATTGTTTGCAAGATTTAGTTGCGGATTGCCATTCCTTTGGCTTTGCATTCTTCATCACAATAGTAGCAGAATGACCGAGCAGAACCATTATTCTCATCATCATCGTTCTTCAGCTTCAGCATTCCATCACAAGGGAAGTATCTACAGCACCACTGACATTCACCACACTTAGCGGAGAAATCTCCAGGTAGACTTACCACTGGCATTGACGTTTCGCATCCCATTTTATTGACGTAAATGAATGGCACCTGGCAGATTTTACCGTCTCGAGAGTAATATCTGAGTTCGTCAGGCTGATCTTTCATGAACATGTGCGCGGTGTGTCCGCCGTCACAAACAGCATACATGTCGTCGGTAAGATGCACACTGTACCGATTCCACAATGAAGTCTCAAAGAAATCCATTCCAAGTTGAACACTTCTCATGATGCTGGGTTCCGTCTTAAGAACAATAGCATTGTTCAGACATATCTCTACATCTTCCAGAAAGAATCGTAACTCATCAACCACCTCTGCAACATCAACGATACCCGAAGTAACTGTCACGAATTTGGAAGAAGCAATGGGCTTGGTCTTAAGCCCAAATGATTTAACGACGGCTTTTGGTACCACTGTGAAGACACTATTTGGAGATAGCGACGCTAGGATGGGCACACCTTTGACTGTGATCGGCACCAGTACTGGTCCCCACTTAGGCGCGTAGAACCCATGTATTTTTCCAGTGTCGCCACTGAGGATAGTCGCACCTGCACTCAATTCCACTTTCACATCCTCCATATTGCTGTTATCATCTGTACAAATTGATGTTTGAGAAGACTCCCTCATTGACCGCAACAATTCTTTTAGCAGTGCTTCCCTTGTTCCTTCTGTTTTGCCGATAATTACCTTACATTCAAACCGGAGCTGTTCGTCAGAGAGAAGATGAGGCCCTCGTTTTGTCCCACCAGTCAGCTCCCCCCCAGCTTCGTGGCGGTCAATGCCAAATCGAAACCCGACTAGACTTCGGTAGATTTTATTATAATCCTCATCGAGAAGATCTCCACAAAGAAGTCGTCGGCAAATTGGACAACGTTTATCTGTCCCCTTTGCTTGCACTTGCACTGTGGCACTTCTAACCTGACCAACTTCATCTAATTCAACCGACGAAAAGCGATGTGTAATATCTCCATCAAGCTTGGCCTTCCCATAAGCTTTTATGCACTCCAAGCAGAATTTGTGGCCACAATACAGAGTGACCGGATTGTCACTGGGCTCCATATCGGTGAGACATATAGGGCATGTGTTATCTGGTGAACAGCTCTGACTGACACTTTGAACTTCCTTCATGATTTCCACCGGTAGCCAACGTCCATATATCACATCACGGAGGGAGCGAGCGGTGTCTAGCTGGGGCTCGGTGTATTCCTCCGTATAATATTCTGATCCTGGCGTATCAACGTGTGTCACGAACGCTAACGGGTTTGAGACGGTGGATTTTGAAAAGGCCATAGCATTTGCTTGTGAAAATCGTGCACCAGCCTGCAACACTCTTACAAGAGCTGTTGCCATTTCATCCGCGCTTGGCGCCCCAAGAAGTAACCAAGAGATGTTGGAATTAGAGAAAAAATCCAACAAACATACTCAACATGTTGTCAGGTAGTGTGTAATCAATGGCTCCTTTCTCCCCTTCTATACCTATTGGAATGACCTCCCTATGAACTGGAATCAAGTCGCTGCATCGGTCAATAAGGAGTTGGATAATACGTAGGTCTGGTCGCTCAAGTGCATTCTTCCAGATAGTCCGACCAAAAACATCCCTCTCGTCAACTTTGACACCTGCATCCAACAGCAGCTCAATGGTTCTGGCTGATCCATACTTTACTGCAAAGAAGAGCGGATTGCATCCATTAGATACTCGCAAGGAAACATCGGCACCGGCCGAGAGTACAAGTGCGACCATATCGTCTCTCCCACAATAGTTGAATTGTGCTCTAAGGTTCCTGTGTTGACACAACCACATGATGATTGGATGTGGCTCTTGTCCCCTAATAAAATGAGATTTATCATTGATTTTTGGGTTACCGTACACCAAACCATTCAAGAGCGGTACTATGAGCCACTCATACAAATATTCGTTATTAGAAACCTCCCAAAGTCTTGATTCCAATTCTTGACTGTTGAATCCATCCAACCCAACACCTGATGGTATTCCTCTTTTCATTATACACTTCACTGCTACTGTAATCGCCCGCTGGACTGCTGTTTTTTTTCGTGTCTGACAGCGGAGACGGCGGAGGTGGTGGTGGCGGCGGTTGATAACTAGAAGTTCTCCCTAAATTCTTCGTCACTTTTGCATTGTGCTTCCCCAACAATTTATTTGTCTTTCTTGCTTCCTCAACAAGGTCGTCTGCCTCGATACATTGCTTGCATCTTCTCGTTGCACCCGTTTTGCGAAGTTGTGCCTTCGAGAATGCGTCCCTGGACTTCTCTTGACTACATTGGAAGCACACAGCCATCGTGATTATTTATTCAATACTACGCCCGTCTACTAGAGGCTACTCAAGAGAGGTAGGCCGCTATATAGCTCACCATCACCATGCTTTGATTGCTTTGAACTTTTTGCGTTTGCTAAGTGCAACCAAAGAGTGTCACTGCACAAAAGTGTCGACATTAGAGCTGTCAAATAACAACCCATCTCATTTCCGCCACAAAATCAAGCTAAATTTGATGTCATCGTTGAGCATATTGAGCAGCCCCATATTATTCCCTGCATACATTTCATAATCAGCCCTGCAAAAAAGTACATCCAATACATACAAAATGCCTCCTCTACGACAGCGCAAGCCTGGCAATACAGCTGATGAAGATGATTCTTCCGAACATCAGGAGGACGGCGGCGTGAGCAATGGCCAACAAGCACAAAACAAGCCATCATCGAATCCACCACCTACGCCTGCACCGGCACCATCACCACTCCTTGATACAGTCTGCACCTTTGGTGCCCAAACATTCACAACCGATCAGGGGTTGAAAATAATCCAGTGGTCATCTTGGGCCATCGCCTACCTAACTGCATCGTCGAGACATCACAAAGAAACACTCTCTCCTGCATTACAAAAACTCTCTGGTGAAGTTAGTTTTACTCGATATGTGCTACGATTCTACGGCTTCTTTCAATCACTGGAAGGCTATCGATCTGGTTCTTGGGCCGGTGGATCATGGGACAATCCAAAAATTGCAAAAATTGCCAAATATCTCATGGCGGGGAGTATGCTCTTTTATTACCCACTGGAACATGTTGCCTATGCTGGATGGCAACTACCAACGCTATCCAAATTCTCGAGAGATAATGCAAACAAGATGTCGGCACTAAGTTGTGTTTTTTGGACTACATTTATCATTGGTGACTTTTGGGCGAGTTGTTTAAAGTGGAACGAGTTGAAAAAGAAATTGAATGACTTGGGTCGCTTGCTTGCGATAAAGAAGAGAGACGACGACAAGGCTGGAATGATGGAAGTGGAGCAAGAGCAACATGCAGTAGCGAAGAGGATACGTCTTGTGAAATTACAAGTGATCAGATGTTTGTTGTTTATACTTCCTTCTGTGAACTGGTCGTTACCTAACTGGGCAACGAATCCATTGCTTGGTGAGCTGCCTCTGAATGGATTGATGTTGGCAGAGGCATATACGAGTGTCTATCAAACATTGGTTGGTATGCGAGGTTGAGTACTGTGTTGGAGCAAATGTTTAGGTTTAGATTAATGAACTTCTTAAATACAAAACAGGTTAGTTATACTTATATCAGCCTTTTGCAGACATCAGCCTACACCCACAAAGGAAATAGCTTGGCGAAAGTGCTTCTTATCTGGATTCCATCGTCAAGATGCAGTTCATGTCCAGCTTCCTTCAACATGGGTAGAAATGGATGTTTCCTGAAAAAGCCGCACATCAAACCAGATATAAGGACAAAGAGAAATGTCACGAGGAGTGCTCTGAACAATGGTCGATCGTGCACGATGCGCTTGTGGTGGAAGGTGAATGGGTGAGATAATCGTTGTTTTTCTTCTTTCATGATGTATTGTTTCGCTTCGTTGGGTTAGATGTACTCTGTGTTATGCGAACAAGTACATAACATCAATCAGCAGAGAAGAGTGAGTCGAAGGGTTCCCAAGTCGATCGAGGAGTTCGCTTTTTTTTTGCGTTGAGTTGTGCCCCTCTCGTCTCCCTCATTGCTTCTCCTTCAATGCATTTCTTTGCTTGAGTCGAGCTAGAGCTTTGCTCGTTGCTGCGTCCTGCACAGGGACACTTCCTGCAGCAGTTGGCTGAGAAGGACGGCTTTATTGACTTGAAAACGCCAATATCTAATCGTGCGTGCATCGGCATCAATCACTGAGCATTCAAATGATAATGACTCACTCCACTCCTCCATAAACTCTTGATGGAAATTCCAATCATCCACAGAGGACATACAAATAATATGCTGAATACTATGATGGAGAGCACGAGTGCAAATAAGATTGCAAACATAATTGTGGGTCGTCCAACAATAGCATACAATGATGTCGTAATGGCACTTTTTCCAGTGGGTCCACCAGGCTTGCTGGGTTTCAGATTCATGCTCCATTTTGGATTCACATACATTGTGTTCCGTAGAGAGAGGTGGAACCCAACGTGTTCACATCGTTGATTGTCGTCACCAGAATCGTATTGAGCTGCCTTGCCTCGACTTCGAATCAGTGACATTGGGTACATGGCTAGCCCATTGTAGGCTGATTCCACCTCGTGCGGCTTTCCAAGATTGTAGGTGGCATCGTCCGACTGTAAGATCATGAAGAGTTGCATAGGACTGGCCGCATGGCACATGTTACGCCATCGGTCGCCGGGGGGCAGGAGATGACAGTAGAATGTGTGCAATCCACGAACTTTTTGGTTCGTCTCGGTAGGGTTGGTTCTGAACGCTGCAAAGTCGTACGGAGGAATGACGGTTCCCATGCCACCAGCCCATATTTGAACAGAGGAGCTGGCAACCACATATTCTTGTGCAATGCCATTTTCCAATCCAAGCGTATGCATCACCCCAAGCGGTGATATAGAAATGCCAAGATCAACATCCAACACGATCATATGACTGAAATCATTGTACTCTTCCTTCTTGAGAATATACTCTAGGATAATCTGACGGAACTCGCCTAGCTTTCCAACACCAGATGCATTGGGATTCTTAAACATGTTCATCTTATCATATCGATCCAATTCACCAAGTTTGCAATCGGGATTGGTAGGTCCACACCCGATAATGTCGACAGAATAGGAAGACTCTTCTTCGGCCCACTGTTTGAAGAGATCACGTGTTCCATCATCCGAGTCATTCTCGAAAATAACTAGAGATAATTTGTTCTGAGGATCTTTAAAGAAAGGAGCAAGACCATCCATGTTCTGCTTTAGAGCTGGGATGCTATCTGCAACGTCTCGTGCCAAAGTGTTGATAATTAGACCGCCAGATTGATTTCTCAGGTAGTCCAAACCCCGTTGCACCGTCTCAACATCGTCACGTTTCAACGATGACAGTTTTCCACTGCTAAGTTCATTCCATTTACTTTCTGAAAGACACAACGGCTGCTTGCTGTGACTAACCACATCTAAACACGCTCCCTGCAGCGAACTGACAGTATTTCCAGGTGAATAGACCTGATACCTCCCCCATATGAAGGGATTCCAAAGAGGAGACGGCAAACCCAGCTGAAGACCAAAGTTAATAGCAATCGCACTGCCAAACGCAATTGATAATGCTAATGACATTTTCCAATTCGACTGTGATATATTGACCAGTAGTGATTTCAGCTTGGCGATACGTGCACCATTATTGCCAGAAGAAGTGGTCGACATGGCAAAGCTTCTAGAGAGGCCATCACTGGGCAATAACGCTACTACCATTGTAGTCAATACAATAATTGGCCAAATTGAAAAGTGTAGCAGTGAACTCCAAACTAAGTCCAAGTGCCGTATAAATGGCCACAGATTGAACACCCCCCAATTTTGAGGGTAGGCGTCCCATATAATCAGCGGTAGACCTACCAGCACAGCTGCAGCGGGTAGGATACGCAGCAGTATTACTGTCGTACACTCTGCTATAAAATTGTCTGGTAATGATGATGCTCTCTCATGAGAACACGCCACACTATTGGTCGGATCCATTATTCTTGGTTCGCCGATGGAAGAATCGGAGGAGGCGCCGCCGCCGTCCCATTCAACATCTTCGGACATGCCTGCTGCTTGATACCGTATTTTTAATTCCATAGTTTTATCCTTCATTTATGAATAAGTTGTTAATTGCAGAGTAGTCAGTGTTCCTCTACCGACCAGCTACAATACTGCAGTAATGGCTGCGTTATTGTCTGTAGGTATGAGGAGCGAGTTGGAGGGTTGTTCTTTTTTCTTTTTTCTCTTTTTGGTAAGAGTTTCGGGTTCGCTGTTCGCTCCCTGGTCTCCTTTGAGTTGACTCGACCCAGTACATGTCAACGAATTCCTCAGTAGACTTCGAAGTTGAAGTTTGGCTCTTCCTCTCGGATTGGGTGTCCTTTCGGTGTTCAGGAGCTTTGGATTCAACGTAGGAAATCATAGAATATTTTGGCGGGCAAAAATCCTGGCGTCGTGGAGAAGTCGATGGATTGTAGCTTCTCCTTTCACTTTCACTCCACTTCCTTACGGCTCGTTTATCTGAGAAGCAGCCCGCAGTGACACGGCCACCGTCTTGACACCTGTTTTTAGGAACTAGTCAATGCTACAGGATCCTACAGAGGTGCACACTTTCATCGGGTTGCTTAATTTGCAAACCAAGTTGTGTACTTCAGTAGAGAACACGAACATGTATCATTTTTTGATTCTGAATCAAAATCTGCATCTGCCTGGCCCAGCCCAAGTGTCCCAACAACAACACAACGTACATTTCACAGACAAAGAATAACATGAGCCAAGAAGCAAATGCCGCCGCCATCCGAGGAGGAGGCAAGTTTGTCGCCCTCGGAATCTTTCTATTCGCCTGTCTGGGCCTTGCCTTGCTATACCCGTATAATGCAATCATTTCTGCGTCGGATTGGTTTGGGTATGTCATGCCGAATGAAGCTAACATAGCGGGAAGGCTGTCAAATGCAAATTTCGTCGCTAGTTTGGTAAGAAAGACACACCAACTCAATCGAAAAAATACGATCTCGCATCGTCTGTTGTTTCAAGTTGTTGTTGATGACTGAACTGACATCTCTTAATTAATGTTGTTGCTTGTTGCACACCACAGATCACGACGTTTGTAGTCCTTGCTGCAGCATCTCCCAAAGAAATCAAAGAAACCACTCCTACAGAAAACCCCAAAGCTCCTCCCATCAGGCGTCAATCATCACTTTACGAGACTTTTACGAAGGGAGCCAAGTCAACTGTCTTGGATTTGCATGCTCGGATCTATATTGGCTTGCTGCTCGAAGGTAAGTTGGGAAGACTGTATCATTGCTAGTTCAATGAACTTCTGACTATGTGTATCGACTAACCTGTATCACGTGCATTTATTTTAGCTGTCCCACTTCTCGTGTTTGCAATCATCTATCCCACTATTGGCGTTGCAAAACTGCGCTATCCTTTATTGTTGGTATCGGGGACGCACTGGCGCAGAGTGGTATTTTTGTAAGTGTTGATTCAATTATCATGCAATACCTGATCTTCTCGCACAAATACTCAACTCACAGTTCGTCACATGATATCGTTTCTTCAGCCTCTTGCTGGAGGCATCCACCCTCGCTGCACTGCTGCTGCATCTCTTGGAAGCGCCATCGCTGGTTTGGCTGCTGGACTTTTGCGCCTCTTGACCAAGGCTGTCTTTCCCGAGACTAGTGAAGGGATGCGTCTTAGCAGCTCTGTTTTCTTTGCGATAGCTGTGACCATCCTCGTGGTGTGTTTTTTTGCACATTATTGGACCAAAAAGTATAAGCAGCAACTTACGATGGCTTTCTTTCAGGCTGAATACGCTGAAAGTACGGGGTCGGTTTTGTTGCAATCCGAAGCCATTAAGAATAGCATTCAGGTTGAGCTAGGTGGCATGGAGGAAGGAGAAGAAATTATTGAATGCCCAGAAGAAGATGAAAAGGAAGACGAAAACGAACTTGGAGAGAGTATTGTTTTCGAGGATAATGTGCAGGTGCAGGAGACCGAGACTTCCTCCAAGGGCAAGTTGTGTCACCTCTTCTCTGTATTCGTTGAAGGAAGCCTTGTATACCGTGAAGCTTTCCGTTGTGCGTGGCTTCCAATCACGGCACAGTTTGTCAACTTCATTATTACGCTGAATCTTTTCCCTGGTGTTGGTAAGTAGAGAGAGAGGGAGACAAAGAGAGTATGATTCATTAACGTTGTCACTCTTTCTCTCACCACTTCTTGGACTCATTGCGACTTCCCCTGCAGCTCTGAGCATGCAGTCTAGTTCTTTAGGCGATTGGCTTCCCGTGATCCTTGTGACCGTATTCAATGCTGGAGATACGTTGGGTCGATTGGTGAGTAGAAGTGTCTCTTTTAGTCTTTCAGTGGAAAGGGTGAGCCTGTCATACTAATTTGATGTTAACATACTTCTGTTTCAAAGGTGCAACTATCCAAGGGTGTTGCCAATTGGATTGTAACTCCAGTGGGAGAGAAGATTGTATCTAAAAGTGGTGATCATCTTGGAAATCGCCGTCCCAAGATGAAGTATACCATTGTACTTCCTCTAGTTCTCCGCTTCGCCTTTTATCCTCTCATCATCTTTTGTGTCAACCCGGAGTATATTGCCAGTGATGCAGCAAAGATTGTAATCATTCTCCTATTTGCTATGAGTAGTGGCTGGGTCTACAGCTGCTGCTTTATGCTTGGACCTGAGCTTTGCAAAGAGTTGAAGCATAAGGAGGCCGCATCCCTTCTACTAATTGTGTCAACCTTGCTCTCACTCGGAATTGGTTCATCAGTGGGGATTGGAATCGCGAGTGCTGTGAATGCGTAATAATTGATGATATTGCCAAAAATAATACTTATTCAAGAAGCGCAATAAGATTACAATCAAGCTTCCTTTTGAGCTCCTTTATTTAGTACATCCATAGATACTGCATCGTTGCGCTTTGCTCCATGTCTCCTGATGCACAGTACGTCAATCCGGTTATCGTTTAAACGTGAAAAAGATGCTTCTATACTATACTACGGGGGGATCCCTACGTAAACCATTCTAATTCCTTCAAGTAACAGATTTGTCCGCCGCGCCGGGATGATTCTGAAGTTACCATAGTAACCGATGCCGTGAGGGCAGTGGCCGCCAGTTGATTTCCTGATGTTACTCAAGTAACAATCTCACGGACTCGACTTGATGTAGAACTTGTTTCTTTCGAGAGACAGCCGTCTGAAAAATAAGACGGTAATATCCTCATTTGTTCAAGTAACACAAGTCTACGAGGCCTGGTATGATTCTACGTAGGAACTCTGCCGCCGCGAACGCAGTGCTGTTACTCAAGTAACAATTGTTGGAACACGTCCATTCTGGAAAGAGATCCGAGAAATGTCCCACGAATAGTCCCACGAATACGAAGAAAGAATGTCGTACTACTTACTTGGAAATATTGAAAGGAAGAGGAACTGGTAGAATCTCGAAGGCAGAAGACGGTCGAGTCCAGACCAAGACGTAGACAGCCCAATAACTGTGGAACGAATGAGCAACTTCTGCTCATTGTTGCAGAGTAATTTATGTAATAGAATTTATCATATTATCATCTGTTGCCTGCTTCCTTGCGAGGACGTGTTACAGAGTATATTTCAACATTACTCTGCAACAATGGGTAAAAGTAAAAGAAGAAATGCCAAGCGCCGCGGGCCGAAAAGTGCCTCAGAAGGAGGTGGGGATTTCACCAAGCGAGGGTTCTCCCACAACATCATAGGCCTCTCTGAATCAGCCATGTTCTCTTATGGTGATTCTACAGATGTGAGCGCCTTCGCAGATTCGACCAAGCTCATTATTGATCATTTGCTCCGAGATGGAGCCAACAAAGCGGACGTAGCTAAGTCGATCGAAAATCTTTCGTACGTTGATGTATCTCTTCCAGACGAACCGGCCGATTTCGACAAGCTACCTGATATCAAGCAAAAGATTTGGTTTGAAGAGTGGAAAGTACAACGCCAGAAAGCAGAGAACCTTCAACGCTCGCTTCCTGGTGCGTACGCCGTGCTGAAGGCATGCTGCACCCCTGCCATGCAAACTGCTATTGAAGGCAGCGGCAACTTCGACACAATCTCAGCAGCACAAGATCCACTCCAGCTGCTAATGTTGATCCGCCAACTCAGCTGCAAGATCGAAGCGAAGGTGCACAGGCCATGGGCCATGATGGAAGCAAAGAAGCGACTAGAGATGCTTGTCCAGCTTGAGGATATGGGCCTGAATGATTATGCCCGGGAATTTAAGGCTCAATTGGCTGTTGTGCAACAATTTGGAGGGGCTTACGGGATGGATCCCGGCCTTGTCTCCGACGAACTGAATGCTATGAGCATTGCCACATCAAGTGTTGCACTCAAGAAGAAAGAGAATGAAGATTATGATTCCCACACTCGTCGTGTCGACACGGCTCATAGAACTACGGCAGAAACAACGTGCTCAGGCAAGTACATCGCCTGCCTCTTTCTATACGGCTCCAGCGCAAATGTCACCGATGATGTTAAGATCTGGCTCCACAATCTGTTTATGTCAGACATGGATAAGTATCCTACAACGCTTGAGGGTGCGATCGAATATCTAGCGACATTCAAGTCTTCCACACCTTCCAATCCTCGCTCAGGATTTACACCAAGGCCACGGGATGAACCTGAAGAACTAGCCTTTGTGGAAGTTGCCCAGGCCTGCTGGGGTTGTGGTAGTACATCCCACAAGCGTCATGAAAATAAGTGCAAGCCTGCAGATGTGGCTGCATTCAAAGCCAAGAAGGTTGCCGACGCATCATCTCCTGCCACAAAGAAGAGTTCTGCCGACACAACTCCGGCTCAGATGCACATGAACCTCAACTTTGATGACTTTGAAGACGACTCTGAGGATGAAGCCGGAGAGATGCACCTCAATCTTGGCATTTCCACCGACGATGCTGCCAGCGACAACTACTGGAGTGTGCTAGACGATGCGGAAGACGATCCTGACGGCTGGGAACTGGTTGATGTTGAGGAAGACTCAGGCGATGTGCCCTTCCTTGTACCTGGGGCCGGCGGAATCCTTTCCCTTGATATGTCTACCGCCTTTTCTATCGTGGACATGACCCCATCCGAGCTATCGGCTGCAGGAGTGAATGACAGCGACAGTACAGGTACTGACTCTGATATTAGCGATGATCAGCCGCCTCCTCTAGCATGGCCCAATGAAGACGACGATAGCAGTCGCAGCTCAGATGATAGCTCTTCCACGTGGAACGCGGAGTTGAGGCTACAACGTGGAGGTGGGAACAAAAGTTCCCGTATTATTGCAGCTCAGATTAACAAACGTGATGTGAACACCAGCCGAGCTCTCCTAGGGCGTGCTGCTTATCTTGCAGGAGCTGCCAGGAGCCTCATCTTGAAGAATGACGCAAAAGCTAACCTTGCCGATCGCTTTACTAATCCTCCAGCGTTGGAACGGTCCAGGGAGATCGTTGCCACAGTGCAAGCTGCCGCGTCGTGCGAGACTATGATTCATGATGCTGTGACGCTTTTGAACAAAGGAAAACTCAAGTCTCGGCTCAACCCATGGTGTGTGTACCTTGACACCTGCAGCACCTTCAACCAAATGATGAACAAAGACTGTGTATCAGACATCCGAGCAGTGAGGCATGCCCTTCGATCCTACAGCAATGGAGGCGCGAGTACAACAACGCAAAGAGCTAAGATTCCTTACCTCCAACATCTTGACACTTGGTTCAATGAAGATGGCATGGCGAACATTGTGTCCTTTGACAAGCTTGAACGGTTGTATCCTATTACATATGACCACTCCCGCAAAGTATTCATCGTGCACACCAAGGGGATTGAATGCGACGAGGGGATGATCGAGTTTCACAGGAGTCCAGAGGGATTTCCCTTTGTGGATCTTCGCGACGGCGATGGAGAAAATGCAGTCATGATGGTAAACACCGTCAGGGGGAACATCGAAGGGTTTACAAGGAGTGATGTGCTTGCGGCTGAACGGGCGTATAGAGCTGCGAACAGAATGGGGGCCCCAAGTGATCGTTCCTTTAGAGCCATGGTACGTAATATATCCAATTGTCCTATTACCTCCCGTGACGTTTCTAACGCCGTTCAAATCTTTGGTCCCAACCTTGCAGGGATAAGAGGAAAGACGGTGAGAGAAAAGCCGCAACGAGTAAATACGGATCGAATTGAGATACCACGTGACTTCCATGTGCTTCATTGCAACGTGACCTTGGAGGCTGATGTCTTTTACGTCAACGAAATTCCTTTCCTACTTTCAGTTTCACAAAAACTAAAGTTCTTGACAGTAGAAAACATTCCCAATCGTAGCTCTAATACCCTAACTGTAAGCTTGAACCGGATTGTAAGTCTCTATAAACGTGCAGGATATAGTGTGAAGATCATCCTCCTCGACATGGAGTTTGAAAGCCTTGCGGATCACCTGGATGTCCCAATCAATGTTGCAGCTGCTCGCGAACACGTGCCACTTGTGGAGAGGGAAATCAGATCTTCAAAGGACAAGGGACGGGCACTGCTAAACACCCTTCCATTTCACAAATTCCCGCGAAGAATCATCATTGAGCTAGTGTACTTTATCATTCTTTGGCGCAATGCTTCTCCATCGAAGTCAGGTGTTTCAAATGAGTATTCGCCTCGTGAAATCTTATCTGGCCAAAAAGTGGACTACGGGAGAGACTGCTTGCTTGATTTTGGCGCCTACGTAGAGGTGCATGATGAGCCATCTCCGCTCAATGGTATGAAGTCTCGGACGCGGCCGTGCATTGCCCTTGGTCCCACCGCCAATCTACAAGGGACATACAAGTTTCTATGCCTCACGACCGGGAAGAAATTGAAGAAGCGCAAATGGACAGAGCTCCCTATGCCCGACTCCATCATCCAGCAGGTGGACCAGATGGCCACGAAGGAGAAACGAGGGGGCAGTTGGAGCGTGACCAACCGGAACAAAGAAGAGGTCGGTTTCCATGATGATGACGAAGACCAAATTGGCGAGAATATGGACACAGCTGCTACAGCTACAATTGACCCGGAGATAGCCGCAGATATCCCAGGCGTACATTTGGAAAATGGAGAACACGTAGTACCAGCAATGGATCGACGAGCAGCAGCGGCAGCCGTGCTCCGTCATGGGGGAATATCCCCGCATGCCCCTATGGGCCATGGCCACCCCGCTACTCTATCTCCTATTTCAGACGATGAACACTCAGCCTCTGAGTATGCTGATGACGATGATTCCACCTACCTCACTCCAAATGATGACGAGGAATCAGAGGATGACGACGAGGATCCAGAGGATGATGTGACATCAGAGTCAGAGGACGATGAGATGCCAGCGGATGATGCAGGATTTGAGCCCACTATTGATGGTGATGAGGACTCAGGCTCAGCGGATGAATCAGAGACTGAATATCAGCAAGATGCTGAGCCCGATGCAGAAGATGATACGAGCACTCACGACATGCAGGACCAAACTGCAGGAGTGCGCAGGAGCACCCGCCGCCCACCAACAATTGACCGCTTCGACAAAGATTCGACCTACATGTCACAAACAAGTATGTCAACTTCAAAGAGGAATCTTCCTCCAAAGAATGTCGGGCTACTCTCCTTCGATGACGTGGAAGGTACAGCACTGATGCAGATGAGCAAGATCGAAGGCAGCATCCACGAGCCTGACACATCTGACTCGTTCTCACAAGTGGTACATATGTGTCTCCTGCAGCTATCCCTTAAGCAGGGGCTCAAAACATTTGGCGAGGCAGGAGAGAATGCCGCAATGAAGGAAGTAAGACAGCTGCACGATTTCAAGACATTCCGGCCTATACATGCCAAAGCTCTGAGCTACCAACAACGCGTTGACGCACTATCGTCGCTCATCTTTCTCAAAGAAAAGTCGAACGGAGACATCAAAGGTCGTGCTTGTGCAGACGGAAGGAAACAGAGAGATAAAATGACAAAAGATGAGTCCACTTCTCCCACCGTCAGGATTGAGAGCGTCTTCCTCACCTCCGTCATCGAAGCGAAAGAGAACAGGGACGTAGCTGCAGTGGACATTAGAGGGGCATTTCTCCACACACCCCAAGACCCCAACGATGATACGGTCCACATGGTCCTAAAGGGAGAACTATGCGAACTAATGGTCAAGGCAGCCCCGGAGCTCTACACCGAATATGTCACAGTCGGGAAGAATGGGAAGCGAATGCTCTACGTAGAAATGCAGAAAGCCTTATACGGCATGTTGAAATCGGCCCTTCTATTCTACCTAAAACTCCTCGGTGATCTGACTAAGGCTGGGTTTGAACTGAATCCATATGACCCATGCGTGGCGAACAAGATGGTTGGAGGAAAACAGCTCACTGTGGCGTGGCACGTTGACGACCTCAAGATATCCCACGAAAATCCAGCAGTAGTCGATCGCTTCATTGAATATATTGACGGTATCTACCCAGGACTAACAATTCAACGTGGAAAAGAGCTCGAGTACTTAGGTATGACTCTGGACTACTCGGTCAAAGGAGAGATCACATTCTCGCAGGTTCCATACATCTGTGAAATGCTGGAGGAGTTCCCTGAAGAGCTTGGAACTGCAGCGATAACCCCGGCTACAGAGAACCTATTCAGAGTTGACGAAGATGTGTCAGCGCCAACACTATCGGAAGAACGCAGCGCCATTTTTCATCAGTACGTTGCACAGCTGCTATTCATCTCAAACCGTTCGAGGCGAGACATTCAAACAGCAGTGGCCTTCCTCACAACTAGGGTGAAAGGCCCGAATGACCATGACTGGACCAAGCTTCGCCGTGTCATGAAATACCTAAAAGGAACACGATTCCTGAAGCTCACTCTCAGTGCTGAAGACCTAAGGGTGCTGAAATGGTACGTTGACTCATCTTTTGCCATCCACCCAGATTGCCGCGGGCACACAGGGGGGATGCTGTCTCTCGGGAAGGGGGCAGTCACCAGTGGGTCCAGGAAACAGAAGCTAAATGGACGAAGCTCGACAGAGGCGGAAATAATTGGCGTCGACGACTTCATGGGGCCACTGCTATGGACCCTGTACTTCATGCGAGCGCAGGGGTATGACGCAACAAGCAACATCCTCATGCAAGACAATCAGAGTACTATGAAACTTCTCGTGAACGGCCAGAAATCGAGTTCTAAACGAACAAAGCACATTAATGTGCGCTTCTACTTCGCAAAAGATGTCATTGACAGGGGTGACATGACTGTGGAATACTGTCCTACCAAGGAGATGTGGGCAGATGTACTGACGAAGCCTCTTCAGGGAGAATTATTCCGCATCATGCGAAGCAACCTACAAGGATGCGCTGTGAAATACATCGATGAACCTAACAAAAGAGACGAGCAAATTGTGCAGAAAATAGAACAGAAGTTTGCAGGAGTGGCGGCTCAGAAACTTGTCAGCGTCATGTCAACAGGAACAAACAACAAAGACAAACAGGTCAAGTTCACAGGAGTGAACCAAACAGACCAGACAACGAAGATTAAGTCGATCTTGCGGAAAGAGAGCTTCCCACAAGCTCGCAGGAGTGTGTTGGAACACGTCCATTCTGGAAAGAGATCCGAGAAATGTCCCACGAATAGTCCCACGAATACGAAGAAAGAATGTCGTACTACTTACTTGGAAATATTGAAAGGAAGAGGAACTGGTAGAATCTCGAAGGCAGAAGACGGTCGAGTCCAGACCAAGACGTAGACAGCCCAATAACTGTGGAACGAATGAGCAACTTCTGCTCATTGTTGCAGAGTAATTTATGTAATAGAATTTATCATATTATCATCTGTTGCCTGCTTCCTTGCGAGGACGTGTTACAGAGTATATTTCAACAACAATCTCGCGGACAGGGTCGGATCCCCCCTCCTATGGCCAACTATAATGGGTCACTAGAAGCTGTTGATTGCCATATTCACAGCGTGAGATACGATATGGTGCTAAGAGTAGTGCTGGCGAACATGGCAGATGGCCTCATCAGGCCACATACGACGTTGTAGCGACGCAGATACCACCAAAAAGAGCTTGAGCCGTGAAAAAGATGCTTCTACAGTCACCACACGGTTAGCTTGACACACGCTTAGCTTGACTTCACAGTTAGCTTGACTGGCAAACTCGAGACACAGGTCTCATCTCTAGCTTCCCCGCTTCTCCCAGGAGAGTGACAGAAGAAGCTTGGTAGTTAGATAATATTACTCTGTAAAACCAATCAACATGACCAAATGTGATGCTAATCCTGGCTGTAATGCACCCAGTGCTGCGACAGTCGGGGCTCATCGTTGTTTGTATCGGCTGTGATAAGAAGGTGCATGCTGTGTTTTGCTCGACCCTTTACGACGAACTCTCCGATGATCGTCTGAAAGAACACTTTTTTCCATGTTATTATTATGGTTTAAATATAATAGTTATGTACAGATGGATCAAGTTATGGTGTCATTTTGACACCATACACAAAAGGACCTATTTACGGGTAGATAGCGGAGTTTAGGGAGGCCCTTTTTCGGGGACTGCCGGGCCCCCAGGATGCCGAGTTAGGTGCCTACCTACCATCCCACTAGTCTTCTATATATATAAGTAACTGCTTGCGAAGAGACATTAACTTAAACGAGTAATACGAAATGACGTACACACCACAGTGGCTTGCTGTTGCCTTTTCTTTTCTCTTCCTTGTTCCTGGGGTTGTTAAACGCATTAGCATCAGTCATATTCCGATACACAGTAGAATAAGCGAATCTGTTTCTTCCTTTTTGTTTGGCAATACTTCGCTTGAACTCTGGACTGATGGCATCCCACATTTTTGTGACTTTATCGTAATCCCAATCGCTCACCTTGCCCTTTATCGTAATCCCAATCGCTCATCTTGCCATTCCAAGCATTCTTCTCTCGGGCCATTTTCTCTACAATCCGCATGATAGATTCCATTTTATTCCGCATTTTGTTTCCACCCTTTAGAAA
This sequence comes from Skeletonema costatum, assembly GCA_018806925.1. NCBI lineage: Eukaryota > Bacillariophyta > Thalassiosirophyceae > Thalassiosirales > Thalassiosiraceae > Skeletonema > Skeletonema costatum. The sequence goes on along the minus strand of JAHBBA010001133.1, from coordinate 26,629 downwards.
AAGCACATGTTTACTGTCCAACTGAGCAAGTGCAGGGATGTCGTGGCGCACACTACCCATCAGCCAGCAGTGGACTAGCATGAGAGGGGTCATCGACGAAAAGGTGAAGTCACGCGGCAAAACATTCAACCTGCCATGATGTTGGCCAACAGTGAATTTGCGCTTCTTCACGAGAGCGACAGCAGTCTCATGTTCTTTCCTCTTTCGTTGCAGTCTCGTTGCTCTGATTCATGAGGTTGCGCTCTTTCCTCTCCTTCCGCTCCATTGGCATCGTCAAACCAGTAATCGATTTCCTAGCAGCACCAACGCCAGGAAACACCACATCGGCCCCATCTGCGATCACACACCATCGGCAGCACATCAAGAACTTTTGAGTGCATCTTTATCTCCTTCAACTTGGTGCTAATATGGACATTGGGCAACTGTTGGGTAGCGGTAGAACGTGCATCGGTGACTTCAATAGTCTTAAATGCAGTGGATGAGAATCCCCTCTTCTCCTACTCTCCAAAAATTGTTGCTGTTTTTGATGTAAATATACCAAGATCCGACGCAAAAGGCATAGTTATACGTGCTGATGTGTAAACATATGCGATTGCACTGCGAATACCAGACATAAAAAGATTGAGATTCCGATTGAAGTACTTTGATACGAACTTTTATACCCTACTTCCATGTCGGGTGTAATATCACAAGTGCTATCATGAAGTGTTCTTTCAGATATGCCTCCGCGGAACTACGATCCGCTTCAACTGCATTATATTTTGTGTCCATGTGCTCCACGCACCTTTTGTAACTGAGGGCGTCAACTTCGTCTTCAATATTGATAAAGCAATTGTGCGGTTGATCATCACACTTGGGTTGGATGTTGGATGGCACGGCAGCCTCTCATATGTAGGTTCTGAGCTTATAGCTGTTGATTAGATGTTTTTGTTGTGCTTTATCTTGCGCATCGGCCTGCTCTATTTTGATACGATGTTCCTCCACAAGATGCTCCTCGAAGTATACTGGCCCATGTATGTTTTGATCCTAAACAACCTTCTCGACTTGTTTCGAATTGGCCCTCGCATCAGGAGCAAGGCCGACGGCCGGGCTCCAAAATGCGTTAGTATTTAGTTGTTGTTGGGATGCTGCTGCTTCTACAATAATATTGTACATAATGTTTACGGAGAGGAGCGGAGGTGTAGCCGGGCGCCGGGTTTCTGTGATAGGAAAGTAGCAGTCTACGGGCCAGTCAAGCTGTGGTGTCGAATTGACACCATAATCAAAAATGTATTATCACACTTCGCGCAGCACGGTAATCTCAACGCAAAATCAAGGAGATTGGCGAGAAATATTATGGCACATTGCACAAAATAGTGTCAAAATGACACCATAATATAACACCAGATACTGAATTCCTACGTTTTTGACACCAGAAATTTTTGTAAGTACAGATGGATCAAGTTATGGTGTCATTTTGACACCATACACAAAAGGACCTATTTACGGGTAGATAGCGGAGTTTAGGGAGGCCCTTTTTCGGGGACTGCCGGGCCCCCAGGATGCCGAGTTAGGTGCCTACCTACCATCCCACTAGTCTTCTATATATATAAGTAACTGCTTGCGAAGAGACATTAACTTAAACGAGTAATACGAAATGACGTACACACCACAGTGGCTTGCTGTTGCCTTTTCTTTTCTCTTCCTTGTTCCTGGGGTTGTTAAACGCATTAGCATCAGTCATATTCCGATACACAGTAGAATAAGCGAATCTGTTTCTTCCTTTTTGTTTGGCAATACTTCGCTTGAACTCTGGACTGATGGCATCCCACATTTTTGTGACTTTATCGTAATCCCAATCGCTCACCTTGCCCTTTATCGTAATCCCAATCGCTCATCTTGCCATTCCAAGCATTCTTCTCTCGGGCCATTTTCTCTACAATCCGCATGATAGATTCCATTTTATTCCGCATTTTGTTTCCACCCTTTAGAAAAAGCACATGTTTACTGTCCAACTGAGCAAGTGCAGGGATGTCGTGGCGCACACTACCCATCAGCCAGCAGTGGACTAGCATGAGAGGGGTCATCGACGAAAAGGTGAAGTCACGCGGCAAAACATTCAACCTGCCATGATGTTGGCCAACAGTGAATTTGCGCTTCTTCACGAGAGCGACAGCAGTCTCATGTTCTTTCCTCTTTCGTTGCAGTCTCGTTGCTCTGATTCATGAGGTTGCGCTCTTTCCTCTCCTTCCGCTCCATTGGCATCGTCAAACCAGTAATCGATTTCCTAGCAGCACCAACGCCAGGAAACACCACATCGGCCCCATCTGCGATCACACACCATCGGCAGCACATCAAGAACTTTTGAGTGCATCTTTATCTCCTTCAACTTGGTGCTAATATGGACATTGGGCAACTGTTGGGTAGCGGTAGAACGTGCATCGGTGACTTCAATAGTCTTAAATGCAGTGGATGAGAATCCCCTCTTCTCCTACTCTCCAAAAATTGTTGCTGTTTTTGATGTAAATATACCAAGATCCGACGCAAAAGGCATAGTTATACGTGCTGATGTGTAAACATATGCGATTGCACTGCGAATACCAGACATAAAAAGATTGAGATTCCGATTGAAGTACTTTGATACGAACTTTTATACCCTACTTCCATGTCGGGTGTAATATCACAAGTGCTATCATGAAGTGTTCTTTCAGATATGCCTCCGCGGAACTACGATCCGCTTCAACTGCATTATATTTTGTGTCCATGTGCTCCACGCACCTTTTGTAACTGAGGGCGTCAACTTCGTCTTCAATATTGATAAAGCAATTGTGCGGTTGATCATCACACTTGGGTTGGATGTTGGATGGCACGGCAGCCTCTCATATGTAGGTTCTGAGCTTATAGCTGTTGATTAGATGTTTTTGTTGTGCTTTATCTTGCGCATCGGCCTGCTCTATTTTGATACGATGTTCCTCCACAAGATGCTCCTCGAAGTATACTGGCCCATGTATGTTTTGATCCTAAACAACCTTCTCGACTTGTTTCGAATTGGCCCTCGCATCAGGAGCAAGGCCGACGGCCGGGCTCCAAAATGCGTTAGTATTTAGTTGTTGTTGGGATGCTGCTGCTTCTACAATAATATTGTACATAATGTTTACGGAGAGGAGCGGAGGTGTAGCCGGGCGCCGGGTTTCTGTGATAGGAAAGTAGCAGTCTACGGGCCAGTCAAGCTGTGGTGTCGAATTGACACCATAATCAAAAATGTATTATCACACTTCGCGCAGCACGGTAATCTCAACGCAAAATCAAGGAGATTGGCGAGAAATATTATGGCACATTGCACAAAATAGTGTCAAAATGACACCATAATATAACACCAGATACTGAATTCCTACGTTTTTGACACCAGAAATTTTTGTAAGTAATGATTGTCGTCTGTGTCACCTGCTTCTGATAATGCCAGCTGCACCCTCACTGCTGCTTGGCAGAACGCATACATAGACGTATTACGTACTTATATATCCAGGTACTTATGTTTACACGTACGTAGTACCACTATATACCCTACACACGCTTAGCTTTACTTCACAGTTAGCTTGACCGCCAGCTCTGGCGCACTGGGGGTCAAGCTAACCGTGTGGTGACTGTATACTATCATTGTAAAGCTATAATGGGCCACTAGAAGCTGTTGATTGCCATATTCACAGCGTGAGATACGATATGGTGCTAGAGCGTAGTGCTGGCGGCCATGTCAGATGGCCTCATCTTGTCACATACGACGTTGTAGCGACGCAGATACGTCCAACAAATACTTGAGCCGTGAAAAAGATGCTTCTATACTATCATGGCCAACTATAATGGGTAGCTAGAAGCTGTTGATTGCCATATTCACAGCGTGAGATACGATATTGCTATCAGCAGAGGTGCTGGCGGCCATGTCAGATGGCCTCATCTTGTCACCTACGACGTTGTAGCGACGCAGATACCACCAAAAAGAGCTTGAGCCGTGAAAAAGATGCTTCTATACTATCATGGCCAACTATAATGGGTCACTAGAAGCTGTTGATTGCCATATTCACAGCATGAGATACGATATGGTGCTAGAGCGTAGTGCTGGCGGCCATGTCAGATGGCCTCATCTTGTCACCTACGACGTTGTAGCGACGCAGATACCACCAAAAAGAGCTTGAGCCGTGAAAAAGATGCTTCTATACTATCATGGCCAACTATAATGGGTCACTAGAAGCTGTTGATTGCCATATTCACAGCGTGAGATACGATATGGTGCTAGAGAGTAGTGCTGGCGGCCATGTCAGATGGCCTCATCTTGTCACCTACGACGTTGTAGCGACGCAGATACGTCCAACAAATACTTGAGCCGTGAAAAAGATGCTTCTATACTATCATTGTAAAGCTATAATGGGCCACTAGAAGCTGCTGATTGCCATATTCACAGCGTGAGATACGATATGGTGCTAGAGCGTAGTGCTGGCGGCCATGTCAGATGGCCTCATCTTGTCACCTACGACGTTGTAGCGACGCAGATACCACCAACAAATACTTGAGCCGTGAAAAAGATGCTTCTATACTATCATGGCCAACTATAATGGGTCACTAGAAGCTGTTGATTGCCATATTCACAGCGTGAGATACGATATGGTGCTAGAGAGTAGTGCTGGCGAACATGTCAGATGGCCTCATCTTGTCACCTACGACGTTGTAGCGACGCAGATACGTCCAACAAATACTTGAGCCGTGAAAAAGATGCTTCTATTATCATGGCCAACTTTATTGGGTCACTAGAAGCTGCTGATTGCCATATTCACAGCGTGAGATACGATATTGCTATCAGCAGAGGTGCTAGCGGCCATGTCAGATGGCCTCATCTTGTCACCTACGACGTTGTAGCGACGCAGATACGTTCAACAAATACTTGAGCCGTGAAAAAGATGCTTCTATACTATCATGGCCAACTATAATGGGTCACTAGAAGCTGTTGATTGCCATATTCACAGCGTGAGATATGATATGGCTATCAGCAGAGGTTCAAGCGGCCATGTCAGATGGCCTCATCTTGTCACCTACGACGTTGTAGCGACGCGGATACAACAAAAAGGACGCAACAAGATTATAATCAAGCTTCCTTTTCAACTTCTTTAGTACATCCATCGATACTGCATCGTTTGCGCTTTGCTTCATGTCTTCTGCTCAGTCCGTCAATTTGGTTATCGTGGTATCCTGTATAATGCTGAGCAGGTGATGGAGGAAGGCGAAAGCAGAGGCACAGAGGACAGTAACCACTGCTCAGTAGGATGAGCCACTTGATTCTTCAAAGATGCAGCGGTTGCAGATCAGGAATGAAGACGCTTTCTTGGAAGAGGCAATGAAGCTTGAGTTCATGTACAAAGTTATGCTATTTGATGAGAACGAGTAGTGCTGAGACGAGTGGATTGTCTCTCTCTACATATCCTTCATGGTTCTTTTCTGTGTTATCCATAAAAGTTTATATATGAATAATATCTGTCACATTCAGCAAACCTTATGAATTATTATTTGAGTACGTCTTACATCATCTTGTCTTTCTCTCCTCAAAATATATCTATGCAATTCATCCACATTCCGTTTCTTTCTTCCTTGCTTTCAACAAGCGATTGATATCATAACATCTTATCCAGCCAATTCCGCCTCGTGCTCACGCTTCTCACCTCGTCCATCCTTCGTCTTACCCCGATCACTACGTGTATCATCCTCCGCACCTCCATCATTCATCCCCTCCCCACTACGATCCTCCTTGGTACTTCTCCGTTCCTTCTCTGCAACAGCATCTTCCTTGATGATTTCAAAGTCAGGCGGGACCTCAGCCATCTGCACCGACGGCGCCCCCTTCAATGACATCAATTGCGTTAACAGATCCACCCTCACACTCTCCAATGATGCCTCTGTATTCATATTCTCTCGTTGTTCGGGAGTCAGATGCAACTGAAAGTCAGGAGCATAATATTCAAAGTAATCATTGTAGGGTATTTCATTGGGAAGATCCACATCGAGACATACCGATGTCTCATAGGCCCAACACCGTGCCACATTACGAATGGTGTATCCTCCTCCACCCAACACCAGGGTAGGCACATTGAAACTCTTGGTATATCTCACACACTCGGCATGACCCTTTAAACTCAAATTAAAACACCCCAATCGATCTCCCGTCAACGAGTCCGCACCGCACTGCAACACAATCGCACCAGGTTGAAACACCTCCATAATCTTATCCATCACCGGTTTAAATATCCGTTCATATGCCTCATCCGTCATCCCACTCGTTAGTGGAGCATTGACCGAAAACCCCGTCCCCTCCTTGGCACCCGTATCCTTGATATGCCCCGTCCCAGGAAAGAAATCCCCATACTTGTGCAAACTAAACGTCATGACCCGATCCGTACAATAAAATGCCTCCTCGACTCCATCCCCATGATGGACATCAATATCAATATACAACACTCGCGCATGCACCTTGAGCAATTCCAATATCGCCAGCACAATATCATTAATATAACAAAATCCCGAAGCCTCACTCTTCTTGGCATGATGGAGCCCCCCACTCCAATTAATGGCAATATCACAATCCCCCCGATTCAACTTGACCGCTCCATCCAATGAGGCACCGGTATACAATTGCGTAAATTCATATAATCCATCAAACACCGGACAATCCGTATACTCCCCCACATTGAACTTTTGCATCTGATTCCCATACCCCCGTAAATTATCCGGAGTGACCTTTCCCAGAAACTGAATGTAATCTTCACTATGAAACGCGGACATTTCATCCGGAGTGGCGGGATGGGAGCGATAGCATTCCATTTGACGGTAGAGGCCGTAGGTGAGGATGAGGTGGTGGGCCATTTTTATGCGGTGGGGTTTCATGGGGTGGGAGGGGCCGTAGTAGAAGTGGCCTACGTCGGGTTGGTAGAAGTAGGAGACGCGTTGTTTGCTGCTGGAGGATTTGGAGAGGGTGGTGGTGGCGCTGCTGGATGTCGTCATGGTTATTATTATATGAATGTTATTATTATGTCGTCAAGAAGTGATGATTGTAGTAATACTACTATACTTTAGCCGCCACTGATAATAGCAACTCTGGTGCAGCAATAAGATGAGTCGATACTATTTTGATTGGTATTAGGAGTTAGGAGTTAGGAGGCGAGTTTGTTTTTTCATCACTCGGCAAACAAAATGTCACATTTACTGACACAGCTTCAGAGTGATGTTAGAGGAAGCCTGCGCAAGTCTAATAGCGCTATAGTTATTGACTTTCCCTCTTCTTCGGTGTTATTCATTTTCATTTTTTTTCGTCCTCTGCTGCAAGAAGTTAGGCTAGTGCAGTCTCCTCTTTGAGAGATAAATAACAGTAGACAAAAGCAACGCTGTCTCTATGATAATAAACGTCGTCTGACAGTAGCAGCAGCAGCAGTGTAGCATCTGATGATGTCTCGTTGGAGTTCACAGAGGATAAATTTTTGAATGACCTACAACGGATGTGAGAAAATGATCCTACTGTAACTAGATTGGTCGCAGATGGTTCGTTTGCATGTATTCAAGATATCGAATATGACTGACAATGGCTGGGAAAAATTTGGTCGAGATGTATCGAACAGCAACTACTTGGATGATTTACAATTTTCGAACTGCCTCGATGATCATAATATGTCCTTCCTGTTCAGAGGCTTGACAAGAAGCAGCTCAATCAGAAGGTTGGGTCTGTTTTATAATGGTCTTGGCTTCAGCGGAGTTCAGAGCATGGTGCCATTTCTACAGAATGCAAGCAATCTTCTAGAGTTAAATATCAATTACAACAATATTAAATCTGAAGGATTTAATTTGCTGTTTCGAGCTTTGCGTGACAGTCCCATCAACCATTTACGTGCCTGTTATTGTGGGTTGGATTCTATCAAGATAGATGATGCATATGTCCCCAATAACTTACTATCTCTGTTCTTATTTGGCAACAACATCAAAGCAGACGGATGTCGTGAACTAGCTAAGCTATTGCAAAGGGAAAATGCAACGTTGGAACAACTTCTTCTTGTGCACAACAAAATTGATAATGAAGGAATTGAAATTCTTGTGAACGCCTTACGAACTAATACATCGTTGAAGTTGATTGATTTACAAAACAACGTAGGGTCCACTATAGAAGGAATAAAATTGCTGTTGAATCTAGTTAATGACATTTCTAGCATCAAAGCAACTCTGCAGTCAAATCATACCTTGCAAGGCATTATCTGCGACGACAGTTTCGAAGGCACAGATGTTGTAAGAAAACTCAAACGAATTCTTCAAATCAACAAAAATGGAGCTGGTAGAGAGAAAGTTATATGCACTCAGCTGGACAGCAAGTTAAGAGCAGAGATGTGTAGTCTACAAGGATTAGAGCATTCAGGCAAGCCGCTTACAGAAATTGGCCCTCTGTTGCTGCCAGAAGTCCTCGAAATAGTTGGCAAGCACCACGGGCTAAGTGGGTTTTATGAGTCATTTCGTACCTCTGTCGCGGATCTGTGGACGACAATCAATCGAGAGGTGTGGCTGCAACAAGAAATAGAGAAGATTTCCCAGGAGATAGATGTTCTTGCAGCGAAAAGGCTTGAACTCGAGAAGCAGAGAGCAGCATTCGGCGTGGAAGTTGCTGAAATAAGGCAGCAGTCTGCGGCTGTTGCCAATGATGGATCTCATAGTTCAAAGAGGCCAAGAATGGCCTGAAATTTCCATTTAGCACATGTGATGCCCGTATTGGAAGCAATTGAAACGACAAGGTGAGTAGGTCTAATGTGGTGCTGGCGGCTATCCCAAATTGACCTCGATCAGATGATCACCAACGAGGTCTTAGCATCATCAATACACGCACAATTTGCATCCGCCGCAGAAGACTACTTCTATGCTATCGTAACCAATTACCTATGATGTAGGCTACTCTAGATGCTGTACTTGCTTGTAATGGTGGCAATAGAACGAAATGGGGGTCAATGTGGTGCTGGCGTCCATACCAGACTAGCCCTCGTCAGGTCACTATGTGGCTGAAACATCGTCAATGCTAAGTACAGTTAGGAGCCAGGAAGTACTTTGATACTATGTATAGTGACTGCTGATGGTATTCATAGGCGGCGCTCTAAAAAAAACGTAAATAGCTTTCACAAATATTTATAGTACTTAAACTTTTACCACCAAGCACGCCAAACTTGTCCGCCCAGCCAAGACGTAAATAATGCAACAAGTATTCGTCCAACAATTCAATGATTAATAGTGATCAGACATTGATACAGCCTCGTAGGTGACCTGATGAGGTCCAATTTGGGATGGCCGCAAGCAACACTCTAGCACCATATCGTAACTAACGCTGCCAATGGAGCAATCAACATCTTCTAGTGGCTCATTATGATTGTTTACGATAGCATAGAAGGATATATTGCACTACTCATGCTCTGTATTTGTGTATCGGCCGTGCTGCAGCCTCTAGATGACCTGATGAGGTCCAATTTGGGATGGCCGCAAGCAACACTCTAACACCATATCGTATCTAACGCTGCCAATGGAGCAATCAACATCTTCTAGTGGCTCATTATGATTGTTTACGATAGCATAGAAGGATATATTGCACTTGCTCTGTATTTGTGTATCGGCCGTGCTGCAGCCTCTAGATGACCTGATAAGGTCGCTATTCATAGTCGTTCCAGTAACACTCGAGTGTTCGATCAGAGACATCGTGACGTCATCAGATTTTCCCTTGACAAAATCAATTCGACGGCTCACGCTCCAACATCCAAAGATCTGCCGCAGCATCAGCGTCGATGATGATGGTCAACGTGTTCATCCTTTTGTTCCGATGACCCTTCACTCGAGGTCATTGCTTCTGACATGCACTGAAAATGAATGTCTTCGACTGTTGCTGCCTTAGATCATACTACTCCTTACAATCACAGCATCTAAGTCAACCATTTCTCGCTGTTCTTGCTCATCACTTCGTTTAGCTTCTGTCGGTGTTTTTCATTTTCCGTTTCAGCCGCAGAGAGGTGCATCATATGTTCAATAAGTTAGGCTAGTGCAGTCTCCTCTTAATAACAATCGGCAAAAGTAACGCTCTCTCTATGATAATAAAATGTCTGACAGCAGCAGCAGCGAAGAATCTGATGAAGATTTTTTTTTGAATAATTTACGTCGGATGAGGGACAATGATCCAACTGTAACTAGATTGGTCGCGGATGGTTCGTTTGCATGTATTCAAGATATGACTGACAATGGCTGGGAACAATTTGGTCGCGATGTATCGAACAGCAACCACTTGGATGATTTACAGTTTACGGAATGCCTTGATGATCATAATATGTCCTTCTTGTTCAGAGGCTTGACAAGAAGCAGCTCAATCGAAACGTTTAGTGCGGCGGGAAATGAATTTGGCTTCAACGGAGTCCAGAGTATGGTGCCATTTCTTCAGAATGCAAACAATCTTGTGGATTTGGACATCAATTACAACGATATCACATCTGAAGGATTCAATTTGCTGTTTCGGGCTTTGCGTGACAGTCCCATCAAAGGTTTACATGCCTGTCATTGTGGGTTGGATTCTATCAAGATAGATGATGCATATGTCCCCAATAACTTACTATCTCTGTTCTTATTTGGCAACAACATCAAAGCAGACGGATGTCGTGGACTAGCTAAGCTATTGCAAAGGGAAAATGCAACGTTGGAACAACTTCATCTTGGGCACAACAAAATTGATGATTTGCGAATGCCTTACGAACTAATACATCGTTGACTTTGATGAATTTAAACAAGAATGAAAGGATTACGATAGAAGGAATGAAGTTGGTGTTGAAGCTACTCAATGACATTCCTAGCATCAAAGCAACTCTGCAGTCAAATCATACCTTGCAAAACGTGATCCTTAACGACAGTTTCGATGACACAGATATTGTGAGAAAAATCGATCGAATGCTTCTAATCAACTTCTCTCACATGAAAGATAGAGCTGGTAGAGAGAAAGTTATATGCACTCAGCTGGACAGCAAACTAAGGTCAGAGATGTGTAGTCTGCAAGGAATAGAGCATCCAGGCAAGCCGCTTACAGAAATTGGCCCTCTGTTGCTGCCAGAAGTCCTCGAAATAGTTGGCAAGCACCACGGGCTAAGTGGTTTTTATGAGTCATTTCGTACCTCTGTCGCGGATCTGTGGACGACAATCAATCGAGAGGTGTGGCTGCAACAACAGAAAGAAGAGATTGCCAAACAATTAGATGTTCTTGCAGCGAAAAGGCTTGAACTAGAGAATCGTATGGCAGATGTCAATATGGAAATCGCTGCGATAAGGCAGCATAATGAGGTTGTTGCCGATGATGGGTTACATAGCTCAAAGAGACAAAGAATGTCTTGAAATTGATAGCGAAGACTTTGATTGATTAGTGTAGACAAAATAAGATAATTACCCTTCGATGATCGATCAAACATTCTGTAAGTCACTTCCACTGTCTTCTGCATAGACATCTTCCGAAGAAGATTCTACAACGTCTCCTCTTGTTCTTCTTGTTCTACCTTGATATCGAAGGAGACAATAGTCTCGCAACAAGAAAGTTACAAATATTGATGCCTTCCTGCTCGCCGGGTGTCTACTTTAACACTCGCACATCGGTCCGTAGCCTCGGTGTATGCACTTGATTGACGCATTGCACCTAAGCAGCAGCGTTGTGTAAAAGTACGGACGAAACTGCGGCATGTCTCGTTGAGAGCTCAGAAGAAGTAACGTTTTGTTGTGTGCAAGGTAGCTACATTTTGGGAATAGATCCTTCGCCAAAAGAGTGGATGAACAGCCGAGCGGAGAATGCTCTGGGAAGCATCCTCTGGGATATTGGTAAATGTGATTTCATTGTTGCGAACGCAAAGTTTCCAGTTCGAGATGCAAAAATTTCAAATCAACGAAGTCTGTTGTGACAAATAATAATAGTCTGATACGACAATATACGGTATTGAAGTTCTGAAGATCATCTATTTATCTGTGTTTTTGCAACATTTGCAACTTTCAGAAGGCATGTCTTGTTGACCTGGAAACATCTGTTGATGTCATAATACTTCAAAGCGACGACGCGCTCACAACAGCTAATTTATCATGTATCGACCGGCCATCTTCGCGGCGGCACCCGCCCTTCTTGCCATTGCTGTTTACTATACAATCGCTCCTCCCTTCTTCTGCTCTGGAACATGCTGCTTCGTCAAATCGACATGCGCCGATGTACCAATGGCAAATCATCTTGTCCAGCCGAAGTATGAGAAGGTTGCAGCGGCGCTTGCTGAGTCATTAGCGATCGGTTGGGATTTAGGAGCATCAGTCTTTATGGTAAGTTACAATTGTATGTATTCAATCTCTCTCATCATAATTTATATCCTTCTTCTCACCATCGACATGATGAATAATGATTTCTTCTCGTAGCGTGTGAATGGCGAGACGGTCTTAGACATTGCCGGTGGATATCAAGATAAGGAGAAAACTATCCCCTACGACGTTACTACGATGAACTTGGTGTTTAGCTCTGGGAAGATACCAGAGACTATCGGGATTGCCCTATTAGTGGATAAAGGATTGATGGAGTTGGACACACCAATTAAAGAGTATTGGCCAGAATTTGCACAGAAGGGAAAGGGGGAGATAACAATGGGTGACATTTTATCGCATCGTTCTGGAGCTATGGATAGCTTTGAGGAGACACCAGATGCTGCCACACTACAAGATGATCACAAGCGTGATGAGTTTCTTGCATCACAAAAGTTTCTATTTCCCAGGGGAACTGTTGGGTACCGTGGTGCGAGTTCTGGTAAGGAAGAAGTTTTTTGTATGCGAGCATACATTTATTATTTTACCATGGTGATTGACTTGTCATCTTGTTGTTGTCCTAATATACAAGCATTTTATACAGATGCTGTTGTCCGTCGGGTGGACCCTTTGAAGCGGTCTCTCTTGCAGCTCGTCCAAGAGGAGCTATTCGATACAGTTGGACAATCTATCTTTTGTCCACCAATATCTTCGCATGACTGGGAAGGACGTATGTCAAAGGTGCATGACATTCCTCTTTCTAAAATGATGCTTGGTTTGCTGCCTCAACTTTATTTGAGTAACTTCTACCGAAGTGTGTTAGGAGAAGTCCACCCACTTGTCCTTTCTGATTCGGAGGTCAACTTGTATCGTAATTGGATATTGAAGGTAGATCCGAATAGTCCACTTGTAAAACCAGGCCTTCCAGATATGGATCAGGGAGAGGCGTCGTGGAATAACCGATCCAGTTGGCTGAGTTACCCGATGATGAGTGCTAACTGTTTGACAAATGCCAGAGGGACAGGGCATGTGTTCGATGCCTTCATGAGGGGAAAGGTTGTTAGTGATGATACACTTGCTTTGTTCTTGAAGCCAGTTGGCACAAACGAATTCGATAACTTTCTTTCCAGTAATGTGACATATTCAGCTGGTGGCTTTGGAAATGGTGGGGTTGGAAAAGAGGGCCCTCTTTTCCTAGGGATATTTAAGCAGCCAGTAGGTGCAGAATGCACCGGCTGGGGAGGTATCGGAGGGTCTACGATCATGCACTGCCTGGTTGGAGCTCACAACGTCACATTGTCATACGTACCAAATCTCTTATCTCCTCGAGTGTCGCTTGATCGTGGAATGAAGCTACTGAGCGAAGCAGTCGGAATACTCTTGAAGGAGTAAGACGAATTATATCATCATTGCAGCCCACAATATCTCACTTCTTGTAGCTTCGCTGATTTAGGCCCTTTGTTGCTGCCAGAAGTCCTTGAATTAGTTGGCAAGCACCACGGGCTAAGTAAGTTTTACGAATCATTTCGTGAAGCTGCTCCGGACATGTGGACAACCATCAACAGAGAGGCGGTGCTGCATCAAAAGAGAGTGGAGTTGGCAGAAGAATTAAATGTTCTTAAAGCGAAAAGACGTGAGGTAGAGAGTCAGCTGAAAGATGTTGATATTGAGATTGCTTCGATAGGGCAACAATCACAATATGCTGCCTGTGATGGATCGCACAAGTCAAAGAGACAAAAGATATGTTGACAGAAAGGAAACCATACCTTACATTTCACTCTGTTGAATAATTGATAAGAATATTACATTGCCTGCTTGTCTATTAGAGAAATAAGTACCCATCAATTATCTTTTATATCATCTTGCAGCCCATAAAATCTCATCTTCTTGTAGCAAGACTGAGATAAGCCTCAGAAGTGTATATACAACTCTGCTGGGAAGATTGCAAATTACATTTACTGACACAATCCGAAGTTGCAGTGTTAGGGGAGGGGATATCTGTTCAAGTCTAATAACGCTACATTTATTGACTTCCCACCTCTTCTCCTGCAGAAAATCGATGCATAATGCATACTAGAGCGTGCTAGTGCTCGCTCTCTCTTACATATAAACAATATGCATGGAATATCGCTAAGAGCAACGCTCTCTCTATGAAATAAAATGTCTGACAGTAGCAGCAGCAGCAGCAGCGAAGTATCTGATGATGTCTCGTTGGAGTCCACAGAGGATATTTTTTTGGATGATTTACAACTGCTGAGGGGAAATGATTCTAGCGTGACATACTTCGAAGTGAGCGGGTTGTTTCCATATGTTCAAGATATGACCGGCGAGGATTGGGAGCAGCTGGGAAGGGATATATCTAACAACAGACACTTGAAAAAGCTAGAAATTGTTACTGCCCTTGATGATCACAAGATGACCTCCTTATTCAGAGGTTTGACAAGAAGCAGCTCAATTGAAGAAGTGATTCTCACTAACAATCGCAGTGGCGTGAATGGGTTAGAGAATATGGTGCCATTTCTACAGAATGCAAACAACCTTCTAGAGTTGGACTTTTATCACGACAATATCTCATCGGAAGGATTCAGCTTGATTTGGGGGGCATTGCGTGACAGTCCCATCAATGCTTTAACTTTCGTCAGTTGTCAGTTGAGTTCTATCAAGATAGATGACGACTACGTTCCCAATAACTTACAATCTCTGATCTTAAGTGGCAACAACATCAACGCAGATGGGTGTCGTGAAGTTGCAAAGTTGATGCGAATGGAACATACGAAATTGGAGTACCTTTTCCTAAATGATAACAAAATTGATGATGAAGGAATATCAATTCTTGCGAATGCCTTACGAACTAATACATCGTTGAGTTTGATGAATTTACAAGACAACGAAGGGATTATGATAGAAGGAATGAAACCAGTGCTAAAGCTGCTGAATGACATTTCTAGCATCAAAGCAACGCTTCAGTCGAATCATACCTTGTTTTCGATGATCTTCAACGACAGTTTTGAAAATACAGATATTGCAACTGAAATCAGACGAGTTCTTCAAATCAACGGGGATAACCTTGATAATCCAGATATGACTGGTAAATTGAAAGTAATACATACTCAGCTGGACAGCAAGCAAAGGACAGAGATGTGTCGCTTGCAGGGCGTGCAAAATTCAGGCAAGCCACTC
Source organism: Skeletonema costatum (assembly GCA_018806925.1). Taxonomy (NCBI): domain Eukaryota; phylum Bacillariophyta; class Thalassiosirophyceae; order Thalassiosirales; family Thalassiosiraceae; genus Skeletonema; species Skeletonema costatum. The sequence goes on along the minus strand of JAHBBA010001133.1, from coordinate 11,119 downwards.
ACTGAGTTTGGCCCATTGTTGCTGCCAGAAGTCCTCGAAATAGTTGGCAAGTACCACGGGCTAAGTGAGTGTTATGAGTCATTTCGTACATGTGTTGCAGATCTGTGGACGATCATCGCTCGAAAAGAGGTGCTGCGACAACAAAAAGCAGAGTTGGCCATAGAATTAGATGCTCTTGTAGCGAAAAGGCGTGAGGTAGAAACGCAGATGTCAAACATCGAAATGGAAATTGATCTGATGGAACAAGCTGAACTTTCACAACATGCTGCCTGCGATGGATCGCACAAGTCAAAGAGACAAAAGATATCTTAACAGAAAGGAAACCATACATAGCATCCATTTTTCTTTCGTTGAATAATTGATAAGAATTCATATTACATTGCCTGCTTGCCTAGTAGAGAAATTAGTACCCATCAATCATCTTACTCAAGTACGGCACAACTTCATCGATTGGTATCCTAACCTGTTCAGTGGTATCTCTATCCCTAATAGTCACTGCACCATCGTCCTCAATTGTCTCAAAATCAACGGTCACACAGAAAGGGACTCCAATCTCATCAGCACGACGGTACCTACGACCAATTGCTCCAGTTTGATCCCATTGAACATTCCATCTCATTTGAAGCTTCTCAAACAACTCTCTTGCTGCCTTAACTAGTGGTTCTTTGTTTTTGACAAGTGGAAGAACTGATACCTTGACTGGTGCAATGCTAGGGTGGAAAGAGAGGTAGTTTCTCTTTTCTCCGTTGACTTCATCCTCAGCGTAGGCAGAGCAGATAAGAGCCAAGATTAGACGGTCAACACCTAGTGAGGGTTCAATCACGTGAGGAATGAACTTCTCCTTGGTTTCTTCGTCGAAATAGTCAAGAGCTGAACACAAACGAAGATAAATGGAAATGTAACATTGGTATACAAGTCAAAGCAGCAAGAAGACGTCCCAAATACTCCAACCACTTACTCTTTCCACTTCCCTCAGTATGACTAGTCAAGTCAAAGTTACCACGTGCCGCAATACCCATCAACTCCTGCTCACCAAAAGGAAACTTAAAGGTAATATCCGTACAAGCCCTAGCATAATGAGCCAATCCATCCCCCTCATGAACATCATACCCCATCAAATCCTCTCTCAATCCCACAGTTTCCAAAAATGCCTTGGAATCCGCAATCCACTTCTCATGGAATGGTTGCCAAACATCATCACCCGGAGGGATGAAATATTCAATCTCCATTTGTTCAAATTCCCTACTGCGAAAGATGAAGTTACGAGGAGTAATTTCATTACGGAATGCCTTGCCAATTTGAGCAATTCCAAATGGCAACTTTTGACGACTGGTTCCAAGAACGTTTTTGTAATTGATGAAAATTCCCTGAGCAGTTTCGGGACGGAGGTAGGCTACGGAGGATCCATCCTGCATCGCACCAACATTGGTTTGGAACATGAGATTAAAGTCACGGGGCATGGTAAGCGTGGGCTTGCCACTACCAGGCGATGGAATCTGACCCATTTCCTCCTCAGATACCTGTGTAAGATCTTTGAATGCAAAGGGTTGAATCGCTTGTCCCTTCCTATCACTTTCTTTAAGTAGTTTCTTCGCCTGCTTCTTGGCAGCCTTTACCATATCCTCATCGTTTGCCTCCAAGACACATACAAAGCCAACAGTGGTACCACACTCTTCGACAGTTACAGGAGCGCAAAACAATTGATCCGCCCTGTACCTCAACTTAGTCTCCTTACAATCCACCATGGGATCACTAAATCCATCCAAATGTCCCGAACTTTGCCACGTGGTAGGGTTATGAATGATACTACTATCAATCCCAACCACATCCTCACGACGTTGGACAAAGTGCCTCCAGAAATTATCCTTGACATTCTTTTTAAGTTCCGATCCTAACGGGCCATAGTCGAAGAATCCAGCGAAACCATTGTAAATTTCCGACGAGGGAAAGATAATTCCACGACGTTTGCAGAGGGACACAATGTCTTCCATTTTGACCTTGTTGTAGGCTTCTTCGTTTTTGATGGGTGTTTTCTTTTCGGATTCGGTGGCTTCGGCGGTGGAATAGATTGCAGTGGTGGTGATGGCTTTGCTCATGGTGCGTCGGAGTGATGCACTGGAAGCAATAAGCGATGAAGTGGGGGAGGTGCGTAGGCCGAAGCCGAGGGCGCCGTGAAGGGTGAGGAACATGGCTAGCGCTACGTTGCGGTAAGACGGCATGATGATGCTGATGAATATACAAGGAGTGTTGCCACTTGTTTGACACTGCACTACTACTTCTTGGGATGGAAAGTACAGCGCTGTTGTTCCGCTTGGACCTTGCACGAGATGTGGACGAGTGCTTTGATGATGTCTTCGATGATGTGCGTCAGTACTTTTCAGTGGGTGCCCCTGTATGCAGGGTGTGCAAGAGTATGCATTTATTGAGAAGCAAGCGCGCATAAGAAACGCGAAGGCGAAGTAGATGGTATGTAGATGCCGCTTGTTCTTCTAACTCTGGTAACGACGCCAGGTCGGAAAGCGAACGCGAATTGCAATAGGCATCAATCGTACAAAACGGGTAGTGCCTGGCGACGAAGCATGGCCAACGGTAGCGAACAACACTGCTGATAACCACTGAAAAACAACAACCATGCAATCGACTGAAATAAGCAAGTCAGCGGAGGAGTGCTGCTCTTCGTTTGATCCATCACTGTACCGCGATGGAAGAAGCAAAGACTACAAATTGATCAAATGGATAGACAAGCCCTTTGTCGTCGATGGTACCCGCTGCCTATTCCATGTACCACTAGCGTTCGGGAGTGCAGTTATGCGTGCCATGAAGAAGATTGAACTATCTGGAGCACAAGTTCCAAAAAAAGACTTTATGATTTTATCAGATTGTTCATCGCCATGGTGGTCTGATGTGCTTGTGAGCACATCCAACGTATACGTGGAGGGAGCGGAGGTAACAATGATATCTGGGTTGTACCTTGCGAAGGCATTTGAAGGTGATTATTCCAACATGGGGAAATGGGTCCAAGAAATCAATGAACTTGTTGTAGAGGTCAAAAAATCGACTGTGAAGGAGGAGGAAGAGGAGCACGAAAAAGAAATCCTGCCCAACGCCAATAACGAAGTGTCCGAGCAAGAAGAGGAGCTAGAACTCCTACCTAATGCTAATGTTAAGAAAGAAGTGATCAAGCAGAAAGAGGACGACGAACTTCTACCTAATACCAAAAAAGTGACCAGGCAAAAAGATGGAAGTATCTTTTTCTACTATCCAACTTGCCCTAAATGTGCAAAGAAATATGGCAAGAACTATGTGGTTATCTTTGCATGGATATCCGAAGTGTGATTTTCTTAAATCAAAGCCTTTAACGAATGATTTACTTGCATTACTCTGTAATTTCCTGCATATATATGTAAGATGCGTAAGGCTGATGCTTGTCATTGAAATAAGAGATTTGTGCACTTTAGCAATCTCTTCTGTAGTTGCAAATCCTAATAATCAAAACATAACTGAATAACCAGATTAGGACTAGTTGTAGGTGACAGTCATATGATCTCTTGTACCAAACCCAACAGCTTCTTCAACGTAAAAATTTCCAAGTTAGCACACTGACTCTATCAATGTCTTCTCCGTCTTCCCTTTCATGCTCAAAATCATCAGTCTCGGAGATATTTTCAATGATGAGACTTGCCACTTTACTCTTGATCACAGTAAAGTATTCATCGATATCTTCCAAGTCGAAGTCAACAAGTATGGATGACAAGGCCTTCATGAAGACTTTTCGATCCCGGAAGTCCAGCACACTGGAAGCTTTGAATAAGGCCGCAAGAGCGACGGTACTCGTGCGTTGTGTAGACAAATAGTAGTCTCGCACAGCAAGCTCGGTTAGATACTTCATCTCATCCATCATGATGCCCCACGTTGCCTCCGGGATTTCGTCGACGGAGGGTATGATCAAGGAGAGGATAGAAAGTCCAACTTGATGAGCGGTCGGAACGTGACATCGCCATGACAGGCCTCTCAACAGTGTGCGCTCCATATCCTCAATCTCCTCGACTGTGTAGGCTCGGCTGCAAATCTCGGAAAACAGATCACTTGAAATGACCATCTGCTCATTGATTTTGATGGAGATGTATAAGGCCGCGATGGTGAGTAGCTGGAACTTGCTTTGATCTCTGAGAGCCTCATAAGCTACCCGTACTGCATCATCGGCGGAGCTGCTTGGCATGGAGAGAAATCGGTCGACCATCTCCATCGCTGATGCCACTGTTTCTCTTGAGAATTGACAGTGATCAACGACGCTGTAGCACCAGTCCACTAAGGCCGTGCGATCGTCGGCAGTGATCAAGTTGGGATCGGAGGAATTGAGGTACCCCTCATAGTATGAACATGAAGCGTTGGTATGCTCTCTCATGATCATAGCAGCGAGGGAGTCGGCAACGGCCTCTGTGTCTCGGGAAAGCTCCATTGGTAGCATGATAAATATAATGTGAATCGATGTGTTACCGTATATTAGATTTACCTATGGACAGCTCCTTCGCATTTTCCTGACAGTGTTGCTAATCCCAGTCTCGCGGCAGCTAGCGCGCACTACATACATACTCCTAATATTCGAGACGCGACGTCACAGCATTTAGCGGCATTTGACGGCATTTGACGGCATTTGACGGACTTCTTCCGTCAAGGTTCAGAGGAAGCTCGCACGTACCATATGTAATAAGTACATAAGTACTTATTATGTAAGGTACGCATCAAAATAATTGTGGTGATGGACAGTCGAATGGAACGGGAACAGCTGAAGACAGCTGTCTCATCCCAACGGGCACGGTATTCGATTGTGTCCAATACTGCCGTAGGCTACGGCAGCATTGGCACTGGACGGTTTTTTCTCTTTGCGGTTTTTCTGTTGAGCTGGTGTGCAAGTTGATGTTCGCCATGGTCATTCCGTTTTTCATCAACTAACAGCACCAATTGTACTCATCGTATCGGTGTGTGCGGTTAGTCATCATAGTAGTTTAAAGCGGTGGTTTTAAGCGGACCAGTATCATTAGTTGAAATTTTTCCTCCAACGTCTTGGCCATGTCGAATATTTTCAAGTTCTTATCTGGAAGAGGCTCCCCCACCAACAATGGGGCGTCCTCCCCGGCGGGGGGCAACAAGCCTGAGGTGGAGGGAGCGGACGAACCAACCCTGGCAGAATTGCTACATCACGGCGCTCCCATCGGACGCGATCGTTCCTATTTCCTTCCGACAAGGGGTCGTTTCCCGCAGGATGAGAATGAGGGGATGCCACCAGCACAGTTTGGGGGTGACAGGCAGGGACGAGAAGCGGGGGGCTTCGGGGGGTGGGGAGGAGATGGGGGAGGAGGGGGATTGGGTGGGGGACAACGGGGCGGATTGGGTAGGGGAGGAATGACTGCGGGGTTTCAGGGGTGGAACCGCATCGGTGGAGTGGGAGGGGTTGAGGACCCAGGGGGTCGGCCACTTGGGGCGGACTTATTTGGGGCTACTTTGCCGCCAGGAGGTTTTGGAGGATTTGGGTGGGGAAGAGACGGCATGGGAGGGCCGGACACCGCACGGAAGGCACCCGGCAACGTTGGCACAAGGGGTGTTTTCCAAACTACACCTATGGGGACCATGGGGGTTGGTCTCACACCTGGGGCACCTCCACATGGCACGCCTGTTGCCCACGGACTGGGGGGAATTAGTGCGGAACATCAACAGCAAACTACGTCACCAGCGGTGACATCCAAAAAGGCACGCCCTAGTGCGTTGACGGCAGTCGGTGGCCAGCTAAACAATTATGATAGTGCAGAAACGGAGGAGATATTGGCAGTACAGACGGCTGGGGCTACGGTGGAAGAAATCAAGGCCACGTTATTGCAAGCCAAATCACCCCTTTTTGTGTTGTTCGTGTCTGGAAAGAAAAGCACCAAAATCCACCTTGCTCATTCCCTGGCTCGGTGCCCTCGTGATAGGGTGCCGTTGTCGTCCGAATTGGGAAATCGCGTCGTGGGTTTTGGGGTTACGTCTAACACGCCATTGCTGTTCCCATCACAAAGTACGTGGGAACGCAAAGAAGTTGTGTTACCAAATGGTGTTGAGGCTGTCAAGGAACAGGAGGGGGTGTCTCCCCCAAAAGTTGGTTCTATCAAGGAAGGAACTAAAGTGATTCTCCCACGGATTCTGCTGGTGCCTACTTGTCTTGCTGAAATAGTGTACGGATGGATAACAAAGGGATACACTTGCATCCAGGGATATGTGGCGCTCTGCGAGCTGTTCCCGCTTGAGGAGAAGTTCAAGTCCATCAAGGACTGGCTTCTAGCAGCATCTCAGGAAGGCACGGGCGAAGATAGCCAATTGCGTCTTCCGGTAGCGGCTACGGATGAGGCCGAGGAGCAGTTTCAGGAGTGGTGTGAGGAGGTGCTCACGACGCGTCAGGGGTCTTCTACGTCTTCTACGGCAAGCAACCCTACCACGCCGGCAAACAACCCTACCACTCCGGCACAGCCAGCTCTACCGCCGGGTGTGGATCCAAATACGTCGGCAACCCTTTCACTTCTGGCCCAAATGTCACAACAATCGCAGCAGCACACCATGATGATGATGCAGCAAATGGGGCAGATGCAGTCCCAAACTACCGTCCAGAACGCCGCAATGCTAAACCAAGTCCAACATGGGTTGGGAGCAGCAGCCACGTCGACAGCAAAAGGAGCAGGGACGGTCAAGCACTCCAAGGATGGGTGGGCACGCATTTTCAGCCTATGCAACGTGACCAAGAAAGAGGATTTGGCAGCATGGTGGTACCTAACTGTGGGAAAGAAGAAAGATGACCTCGACGACATTTGGATCCAGGCCAAACAGGCCATGGAACAGTGGGCACGATCGGAAGGACTGGTTTTGCACAAGGCGTACGAACCTGAGCCTGAAGTGCTGAAGGCATGGCTCAATGCGGATTTTCGCCCTAAGGCTGATTATTATAGTGAGGCACATAAGCGGCTCACTCCGTTTGCTGGAATGCCCTTGTCCCGTATGGAAATGCAACGACGCCAAACAGCAAAAAAGGCAGAGGACGCATCAGCGCACAATCGCACGCTTAGTGAGGCTGCCCAGATTGAGACTGAGAAGTGGGAGCCCCCTAGTCCCCCAGCAGATTATGACACGTTGGTAAAAACACTTACGGTGTTCACGGGCATGGTGTGGTTGCTATTTGGCTACAGGGCGGATTTGTATATCAAGCTCCGGCGACTTCTCAGAACGTTAATGACGGACGATGCGGAGCAAAATGCCAGCAGGTACTTCGGGGTTCGGGCGCGGCAGATTTTCTGGCTGGTGGTTGTGGATGCAAAAAAGTACTGCAAACAAACTCTCACGGCGGAGCAGATGGATGCTGGGCTCGCTTTTCCTGAATCTAACTTGAATCTATATGACATCCAGATTCAGAATGCTGCGGAAATCAACGTCTTGGAGTTCCCCGAGAAATGGAAGACGGTGCCACAACTAGCACTCCAATCCCACAGGGAACCTAGCGCTGGGTTCTGGCCCTATGCTGCGGCCCCTTCTGCTGTGACGGGGGGTCCGGCACCGTGGCAGGCTCAACATCAGGCCGGACAGCTGTTCCAGCAGCAAGGATTGGGTCAACCGGGGGAGCAGGACTCGCGGTATCAGGGAAAGTTACCGCCGGAACTGTTCGATGCACTCACCAGAGTCAATCTCATTGACAACAAGGCTAAGTTGATACATTTTGTTAAAGCTGCGGGAAAGGAACCGAAGGATCTCCCAAAAATCAGGAACGAGAAGGCATGTTTTAACCACCTTATGGGAAAGTGCAGGGCTTTGGGATGCAAGAACAAACATTTCATTGCACCTCTCCAATTCAAGGAGTTGGCGGAATGGAGTCAGATCATGGTGACGGGGGCGAACAAGATCTGTGCTGATGGCAAGTTGCCAAATCTTCAGAAGCGAAAGCGACAGACTGAGTGACTCTTCGTGAGTGCGGAGGCAGCAGTGGAACATGCTCAACGGAAGGTGCGGTGGAAACCAAACCTCACTTCCTCTGTGCCTCGATCTTGGGATTGGAAGGTCAATGCCCAGGCGTTGACAGAGAAGGGTAGGAGTTTGATGTTTTCGGGAGCAGGTAAGCTAAAATCATTGCTACGTGTGCCTTCTCAATACTTTGCTACGTCTACCATTGAACAAACGCATCGTGATGGTGAGACAACCAAGGCTCGACAACAACACCTCGCGCCCTCAGTGGCTGCCCCATTCGCGCCCCCAGTGGCTGCCCCATACGCGCCCCCAGTGGCTGCCCCATACGCGCCCCCAGCGGCTGCCCCATACGCGCCCCTAGTGGCTGCCCCATACGCGCCCCAGGGCTGCCCCAGAGGCTGCCCCATACGCGCCCCCAGAGGCTGCCCCATACGCGCCCCCAGTGGCTGCCCCATACGCGCCCCTAGCGGCTGCCCCATTCGCGCCCCCAGCGGCTGCCCCATACGCGCCCCTAGCGGCTGCCCCATACGCGCCCATAGTGGCTGCCCCATACGCGCCCCTAGCGGCTGCCCCATTCGCGCCCCCAGTGGCTGCCCCTCTCGCCTCGTCAGTAGATGCTCCACCACAGGAATTTCATGGTGGGCTCCAACAACCTCGGCTTGGGACTGCTCCAGACTTGCCAGTTACAGGATCACATACGAAATATCTCCGCCGGCAAAACAAACGGGAACGGCAACAAAAGCAATTGACTCAGGAGTTCAACGACGTGTGGCGCAATCACCGTGGTCATTTCAGTATACCTACACCGAAACAGGCTCCCAGCAGTTTCCGGAATAGCATGTGTCCTTCGGGTTTGGCATTGGAGCATCCAGCGGCTGCTACTCTACTGCAGTATGCTACTAGTGGGTGCCCCACGAGAACGGGGCAGAACTGGACGAAAGAAATGATTGAGGAAGCAATTGAGCGGGGACCGCATGTTTCGGCCACATCAGCGGAGGCGATTGAGTATTTCAAGTCCGAGATCGATCAGAAAGTAGCAGCGGGACAGGCTAAGGTGGTGGATTGGGATGACATCAAGGATAACCCTCCCCCCGAGCTGAAGATATCCCCCCTGGCATTGGTACCTCACAAGTCACGAAAGTTCAGAGCAATCTTGGATCTATCATTTCGGCTTAGATTGAAATCTGGTGAAGTGGCACCATCGGTTAACGAAACCTCGGAGAAGACGGCACCGAAGGCGGCATGTGAACAACTGGGGCATGTGCTCAACAGAATCATCTATGCATTTGCTGAAGCTGCAGACGACGCAAAAATCTTCATGGCAAAGTTTGATATCAAGGATGGGTTTTGGCGGCTGGATTGTCAGGAAAGCGAGGAGTGGAACTTTGCTTATGTCATGCCTCAAGAGGAAGGGCAACCAACACGGCTAGTGGTCCCAACCTCGTTGCAGATGGGCTGGATCGAATCTCCTCCATTCTTTTGTGCCGCTTCAGAAACTGGACGGGACGTGGCGGAAGATTACGTGGAAACCAACATTGGGTCTCAGCCAGAGCACAAGTTTGAGCAGTACACCGCTGGCGGCAAGGATTACGAGAAGTTGCCTCCTAAGAAAGAAGGGGATTTGAAATACTTGCTGGAGGTGTATGTTGATGATTTCATCTCCCTGGCCATCCCAACCTCCCAGGAACAACTCGATCACGTTGCACGAGGAGTGTTACAAGGGATCCACGACGTTTTCCCTGAAAATGACGACGATGCGATGGACCCCATTGCCTTGAAAAAGCTGTTGAAAGACGATGGAAAATGGCTTTTGGAGAAGGAGATCCTTGGTTTCATCTTTGATGGTGATAAAAAAACCATCTGGTTGGAGAACTCCAAGCGTGAGGCCTTACTCAAAGTGTTGAAGGGATGGCTACGAGCAAGCCGAGGGGATCGGCCGCAAGGTGTTCCATTCGATGAATTCCAATCAGTCATCTCAAAAATTCGGCATGCATTCATCTCTATCCCAGCGGGAAAGGGACTCCTGTCCCATTGCAATGATGTGATGCGAACGGAACCAGCGTTTATTCACCTCCATACGAACCGAGAGCTATACGATGCTATCGGCTCTATCCGCAACTTCCTACACGAATCCATCGCCCAACCCACGAAATGCAAACAACTGGTGCAGGGGCACCCCCATTACATCGGCATTGAGGATGCGTCAGGACATGGCGTGGCCGGAGTGGTCCTGGGAGAACTGGATGCAGTAGTTCCAACAGTTTTTCGAATGGAATGGCCGCAAGAGATACGGGACGAGTTGGTGTCTGACACCAATCCAACGGGGTCAATCACAAACTCTGATTTGGAATTCGCAGGATTTTTATTGCTCTGGCTGGTAATGGAGGAGATCTGCCCGGAACTGATGCATAAACACGTTGGGATGTGGAGTGATAATCAACCAACTGTATGCTGGGTCAAGCGAATGGCATCCAAGAACTCCTTCCTTGCAAAGTGCATACTACAAATCATTGCACTGAGGCAAAAAATTGAGGCAATCATCACCACTCACCCCGCAACACATCAAGGGCGACCACAATTCCATCACCGACATTCCATCTCGATCGTTTGGTAGCAATCCGGCGTGGCACTTCAAAACTCACGACGAATTACTGACGTTTTTCAATGCTCGTTTCCAATTACCTCAACAGACCTCTTGGACGGTGTTCCAACTTTCAAACAGGCTCTCTACGAAGGTGATTTCACTGCTGCTGACAAAGCGTTTCGATCTGGCAGAGTGGCGGCGACTACCGCCAATAGGGAAACATATTGGAATCACTGGGAGTCCTATTGCGAACCTTTGGGAGTGGACCCTTACTTGGCGCATGCAACCACCCCTTACTTGGTCAGAGTCAGGGTCCTCACAGGATTTGCAGCACGAGTCCGAAGTGGTTTCTATGGTCGAGGACGCCAAATCCAGGCTGACTCAGCACGCAGCGCTATCACGGCCATTGGTCAGACCATCTCGCTGGACACAGGAATCAACCCCACAAAGGAAGATGTAGGAGATAAACTCTTGTTCCCGCTCAGGGTAATGATGGATGGGTGGCGTAAGGCGGATCCTCCCACAATCAAGAAGCTCCCTGTTGAGGCAGATGTA